>BHFT01006361.1:0-13462 GCA_004320025.1 Laticauda laticaudata
CAGAGCCAAACCAGACAGTTATAGAGGTGCAGATGACAGACTCAATAATTCCTCTGTAGACCTGGATCAGCAGCTCCTTGGGCAGTTTGAGCTTTCTGAGTTGGAGCAGGAAAAACATTCTTTGTTGTGCTTATTTGATGACTTTTTTGATGTTAGTTGTCCATTTTAGGTCATATTTAGTGTTGCAATCATTAAATGAGGCATCACATAACCACACATGATTTGTGATACATATTTTTTTTTGCAGCAATCATTATGTGAGACTTTATGTGACCACGACTTGTAACCGTCCACATTGACTTTGCCTGTCTGAATCGATCACAAATTGTGATCGCCTTACCTTGGGACTCTGTAACCATCATAAATGAAAGCTGGTCGCCAAATCTCCAAATTGCAATCACATAGCTGCAAGGAGGCTGTAATGGTCATGAGACTGAGAACTGGTTGTAACTTTTTCAACACCCTTGTATCTTTGAACGGTTGCTAAACGAATGATCTGAAATCAAAGCTTATCCCTTTAGGATTATTTCCAGTGGCTGTATAAAATTTCTAAGATTGCCTGTCAGCCGTTAACTTACCCTTGTTTGTGTGCTTAACTGTCATGCAGTGACAGTCTGCCATGAACTCTTGGGAGAGTGGATTGGAGGGGAAAATGCTTGGAGGAAAGTGAAAGTAACATTTGTATCTCCCTGAGATGCTGCTTCAAGGTCACCTGGCTGGGAGAGGAAAGCACCTGCATACCAGTCTACGCTTGAACCAGTGGTGGGATTCAAATTTTTTTTACTACCGGTTCTGTGGGTGTGGCTTGGTGAGTGTGGCAGGGGACGGATACTGCAAAATCCCCATTCCCTCCCCACCCCACTAACCTGCTTTCCAGCTCCGTTCTCCTGTGCAGGGCAACAAAAGAAGACCCAGCCAATCAGCTGGGACTTGGGAAGCAAAGAATAGATGGGGGCAGAATCAGGCAGAGGTGGTATTTGACAGTTCTCCAAACTACTCAACATTTCTGCTACCGGTTCTCTAGAACTGGTCAGAACCTGCTGAATACCACCTCTGGCTTGAACTGAAAACATATTGCTTCAACCTGATTGGTCATGGGAGGTGTGGTGTCAATGATGGGAGGCAGTTAAGGGAGGGAAAAGTTGAACTTAAGGATATTGATGTGCAATTCTCAGTTCTGGCTGTGCATTTCCACAATACACCCGACGTCCAATGTTGATCATATGATTCCAGGATGCTGCAACCAATGTAAATACATGCTGATGGACAAAAGTGTGAATTTTTATCATGTGATAAAAATAGTGATAAGGGTGAGGACTGCTCCTAAGTCAACTTTTTTCAGCACCTTCATAACTTTGAACAGTCATTAAATGAATGATCGTAAGTTAAAGACAACCTGCACCAAATTTTGAAGTAAGAGTATTTTCTCCTCCTGAATAAATATGCACATATCTTTACCCTTTCAGAGCATTCCTGAAAAATGCTCATCTTTTTTGAAGATGGGAACCACATCAGCTCTTTTCCAATCCTCAGGTAACTGGTATCCACTGGTAATTCCCCAGTGATCCAGGATTTTTGAACAATATGGTACAATGGTTCTAGAGTACAAAAGAATAGGATTATAAAAGTATACCTATATCTCAACAAATAGAGCCAAGGATTGTTTCTATTTAAGACGTTATTCATCCATATGGAAGTTTCAGATGGTCGAAAAAATGGCCCATATTATACCTCTCTTTCATAAGCTGCACTATTTACCCACTTCCTTCCAGGTGCAGTTCAAAATGTTGGTTATGATCTTTAAAGCCCTTAATGTTCTAGGCTACCTGTTGAACCATCATATCCTGCTTGGACAAGCCTGTCCCACTTGTGCTGGCAGAGGACCTACTGCAGATCCTATCTATTAGGGGATCGGAGGCTAAAAAATATGAAGAACAGTTGCAGGAATTGGGTATGTCAGTGGCTAAGATGCTGAGCTTGTTGATCAGAAAGGTCAGCGAGTCGGCAGGTCGAAACGCTAGCGCTGCATAATGGAGTGAGCTCCCATTACTTGTCCCAGCTTCTGCCAACCTAGCAGTTTGAAAGCATGTAAAAATGCAAGTAGAAAAATAGGAACCACCTTTGGTGGGAAGGTAACAGTGTTCTGTGTGCCTTCGGCATTTAGTCATGCCGGCCACATGACCACGGAGACGTCTTTGGACAGTGCTGGCTCTTCGGCTTTGTAACGGAGATGAGCACCTCCCCGTAGAGCCAGAAACGACTAGCATGTATGTGTGAGAGGAACCTTTACCTTTAGTTTAATGAAAAGAAGGACTAGGGGGTAACATGATAGCAGTCTCCCAATATTTGAGTGACTGCTACAGAGAAGAAGGTGTCAACCTTTTCTCCAAAGGATGTGGATAGACAGTTGTGATAAATGGACTGTCCTTGGTGCTTTCTGATTTTGGTTATTTTCTTTCTTAGTTGTTGTTTCCTTGGTGCTCTCTGGGTTTGGTTGTTTCACTATCCAAACTAGGTAACCTCATCAGTTACCTACCAAACAACCAAAACAAACAGCAAAACAACCAAGATCAAAGAGTACCAAAGACTCTTCATTTCAATTCTGAGCTACAAATGTTCTCCTTTATTAGTTGGGATAAAGTGTGGAGATTTCTGTTAAGCCTGTGTCATGTTAAGCCTATGTTATGTTAACATTACTCCAGTGTCCTCAAATCTGACACTCCTTTTCTTCAGGCTCCGTCCCTGAAATTAGAGTCAGAAGATGGTCCATCTCTGCCTCACAGATTTGCATTTAGGCCCTTATTTGTGATTGCATTCATTAAAGGGTTTCTAAGCCTTTCTAAGAATTTCTGAGACTTTGTAAGATGTGGTGGCTCAGTGGCTAAGATGCTGAGCTTGTTGATCAGAAAGGTTGGCGGTTTGGTGGTTCGAATTCCTAGTGCTGTGTAATGGAGTGAGCTCCCGTTACTTGTCCCAGCTTCTGCCAACCTAGCAGTTTGAAAGCATGTAAAAATGCAAGTAGAAAAATCAGGACCTCTTTGGTGGGTAGATAACAGCATTCTGAGCACCTTTGGTGTTTAGCCATGCCAGCCACATGACCACGGAGACGTCTTTGGACATCGCTGGCTCTTCAGCTTTGTAACGGAAACGAACACTGCCCCCTAGGTCTGGGAACGACTAGCATGTATGTGTGAGAGGAACCTTTACCTTTACCTTTTAAGCCTCTTTATATCAATGCATCTCAGGTCACAAATCCAGCATTCATCACCCAGGTGGGCCTAAAAGGCTAGCATGTCTCTGCGAAGGTTATTACAGGAGACAGTGAAATTTTAACCCACACTCTGTGATTTAGAGAGCTGCCTTTTTTCTGGATCAGTGCAGAAGGATTCTGTTTTTATGATGCTATTGTCTTGTAGTATAAAAGCATCACTGAAGTATGCCTTCATGTCGGCAGTTTGCTGCCTTTATTCAATCACAAATTAATTCAGAGTGAAGAAGGATGCAAAGCTTTGCAACATACCATTTAAATTTGAAATAATAGAAAATACTTATAGCTCAGGTTTTAGATTTTGTCAATGGTTTTGTTGTGGTCCTATCAGATCCTGGTTTGGAAGATGAGGAGGAGTTGGAACTTGGACCATCTGATAGATCTCTATCAATAAGCTTGCTAATTGCACCCATTGTAAGCAGAACTCAGAGGCAGGTAGATTCCTCAAAGAACAGGTTTATTGGATTCATCATATTGGCACAATTGGTGAAAACCGACTCTAAAAGTTCCCATGGTTTTCACCTGATTAAAAAATTAAAATTATTCCCTTTCCCCAAGTCATCAGTCACATTGTTCCAATAGAGGTGCTAGCTGGTTGCTTGGTTTCTTCACTCCACCTCTCATAGTTATCTGTTGGAATGACCTTGGTTCCCACAGGAAAAACTTTTTTTTTTGACTGCAAAACCCCAGCTATCTATTTCCCCTCTCTCTGTCCCCTCTTCTGCCTTGTGGCAACCTTGAAACCTCAAAGATGGCCTCAGCCAGTTCACTTCAGAGTTGACACTTGGATTGTCTGGTAGGCAGGAAGAGGGCAAAGGCAGACTCTAATACTTATGCAGATGGTTGCTTTAGTCCGGCAAGATTCTGCTTATAGGAAATACAAATAAATAAAGAAATTACTTCATGCATCATTCTTGGTTCTTGGGACCTGATGTTAATTTTGCCATAGGGAAACAATTTTCTGCATAACTATTACTGATAGATATATTTTATGAACTGCTAGGGATGGTCCACCTTCAGCTAACTATTCTCCTCTCCCTGTCTCCTTTTCTGCCTTGTGGCAATCCTGAAGCCACAAAGATGGCCTCAGCCAGGTCTGCTTCAGAGTTGACATACAACATATGAACACAAAGAAACCAGATTATTCAGACAACCAATCAACAAGGGAACAGATCAGTACCTCCAAATTTAAATATAACACCAAATGAAGAGCCAATCATGTGACCAACTAACCACACCAGCACACAAGACACATATAAACTAAGAGGAATAGGACAGGACATTTCTACCCAAGCCCTACTGATGATGTTACCTCGTCTGGTAATGAAACATTCAGGAACTAAATGGCAAGCTTGGAGAGCAAACTACTGCCAAAATTCATTTATATTGACTCTGGAAATGCAGGAAAAGTAGCATGAAATGGGAAAGGAAGGGGGTTGGTAATCTATATATATATAAAAATGAAATACCACTCACACATCATCACAAAATATCCAGAACTGTAAAGCCTAAACACTTGAAATTTGACACGTATGTTCCTCTTGGCTTCCAGGTGTGCACTAAGAAAGGATTTTTTGAAATGACCATCAGAGCATTAGTATTATTACTAATTATTATTAACACGCTCTGATGCTAAGGAGTTCTATTCCCCCTCCCCACCTGAAAAGAAATCTGTCCAAATACAAAACACAAGCAAAGGAAAGGAGTTTCAGTTTTAGTTTCACAGCACCAAGCAGCTAAGCCACGCCTAGGCTCCTTGCTCTCTCCTTCTTGCTCACACAGCAAATACTGTTTCACTTTCCAAACAGCTCTCAACTCTCTCACACACTGACAGGATGCTAGCCAGATGGATGCTGGTAAGCAGAGGCAGAATTCCTCCCACCCTTATTTTCTTCCCCAAAATCTAAGCCCGACCACATAGTGAAGCACAGGTGTCGAGCCAGTAAATCAGGACAATATAGTTAAAAAGGATATTGTGTTAGCAATGAAAAGGTACACCTCAAGATGTTCTAGTGGTAAGTTTTTTTGGAAAAATGGGCAACTTCGTAATACCGCACCTAGAATACTGCATCCAGTTTTGATCAGCTCACTATAAAAAAGAGGTTGAGACTCTAGAAAAAGTGCAGAGAAGAGCAATCGGGATGATTAGGGAAATGGAGGCTAAAACATATGAATGGACCTTGTAGGTCATCTAGTCTAACCTCCTGTCCAACCTACACCCATGATGGCGAACCTATGGCACGCGTGCCAGAAGTGGCATGCAGAGCCATCTCTGCCAGCACATGAACCATTGCCCTGGATCAGGTCCACTGAGCATACATGCACACCTCCCACCAGCCAGCTGATTGTTGGCTATCTGCCATGCATCCGTGGGGGGCGGGGCATGCATAGGAGGTGCTTGTGCATGCTCAGGGGGGCAAGGGGGCAGTGCATGCATTGCATTATGGGTGCAGGCAAGTGGGCACACACACGCACTTTTGGCACATGATGATGAAAAAGTTAGCCATCACTGCTCTACACCATTTGTGACAGATGGCAGTCCAGTCTCTTCTTGAAAGCCTCCAGTGATGAAGCTCCCAGAACTTCCAAAGACCACTTCTGTTCCATTGGTTGATTGTTCTCACTGTCAGAAAATTTATCCAGTTGAATCTCTCTTTGAATAGTTTCCATCAGGGGTGGGATTCTACAAGTTTGCACCCATTCGCTAAAACCGGTTGTTAACATTCTAAGCAGTTTGGAGAACCGGTTGTTAGGAGAAATTACTGGCCTAATCCTGTAAGGAAGGCAGGAAGGAAACATTCTGTGTCGCTTGCCAAAAACTGCTCTCGCATAACCCTTACTGCATTCTTGGCAGGATTAAACTTCCTGTCTTTCTGGAGTTTTTTTCCCTTCCTTTGCTGTACTTTGCTTGTGTGGAGTGACCATTTAAAGTTACAAATGGCACTGAAAAAAAGTGACTGTATGACCCTTTTTCACACTACGACTGTTGCAGCCATCCCCACAGACAGTCACGAGAGGCCAGGCGAAAGGAGATAGTTATGTGCACTCAATGTGAGTGATATTGAGTCTTGACCACACCACAGCGCAATAACATGACCACGCAGCCATGCCCGCACTCACCTTAGACACACCCACAGAAACCGGGTTGTTAAAAATTTTGAATCCCACCCCCTGGTTTTTCCATTTACTATTATCCCTTGTCTGCGCCTTCAGGTTGCTTTGGAAATAGTTTGACCCTTTCCTCTCTGTTGGCAAGATCTCAAGTATTGGAACACTAGTAAAATCATGTATCCCCTGTCCTTCTCTTCCCTAGACTTAAGGTGACCAACTTTCTTACAACGAAAAGGAGGACACAAATAAATTGAAGAAAAAAAAACAAAGCCGCTTGTGCACGACGCACTCTTACAAGTGGTGCACTCTTGCACATGGCACACTTTCTCAAAACATGCGTCTCATAATCATGTCTCGCCGCACTGTACTGAGCCTTGACGAATCGTCATGTCAATTACAAATACATCACATCACACACAACGGATCGCATCAGCATCAATCAAATATAGAGATTTACAGATTAGTCTTCAAATATCAAAAAGGAAGACATGTAGGAGGATACTTTTCGAGAGAGGACAGAACTTACAAAAGGAGGATTGTCCTCCCTCAAGGAGGATGGTTGGTCACCTTACCAGACTAGCCATGCCCAATTCCTGTAAGGGTTCTTCATATGTTTCAGCTTCCAGACCTCTAATCATCCTGGTTGCTCTTCTCTGCACTTTTTCAAGAGTGCACTTCCCTTTATCAAGGACTTCACCAGCCTGGCATTGTTTTTCTGCCACAGTGCTTGTGCAGAGCTCAGGATGACAGCGCAACAACATCATTTGCAATTAAGCGGGCTTTTAAACGATTGTGATGTGTAATATTTGCGATGTGCGTTTTTGGCTGCTGAAATACTTTGATGGAGGGATTCTGGGTGAGCTTGAGTGAAGCAGGTGGCAGGCAAAGCATTTCATTTTTCACATTACTGTATACGCCGATTCCAAGATCAATGCGCTGAGCTGTCAAAAGCCAAGCGCGGCCTGCCTCCTTTGTTGTTATGGGTTTGTTTCTTTATTTATTCACGCACCCTTCCCTCCCCCCTCCAGTGATGACACTTGCAATCAGTTTCAAACAATAAAACAGAATTGATTAAAAAGACAACACAGAATAACAGCAAAATCAATAAACAGGACAAGGATGAGGAAAAACAACAAAATAAAAACAAAACCCCAACTGTGTGAAGTGATGCTCCAGACTGAGCGAGCTTCATTTTTCTTCTGCACAAGGAATAAATGGACTTAAATTTGGCATCAGAAAGCAGTGGCATATATTTTAAAATGTTTACCTTCCTGTGTATCATGTACTTAAAGCAACTTCTTTGTAACAAAGAAAGGTTTAAAATGGTGCAACAAAGAACTCAATGGGAATCCAATGTTTTGGGACTTCAACCTGGATGAAAGTGGCTTTTTATTTCTATACCACACATGTTTTATTTACTCGCTGCCAGCCTACAAACTTCACTGTTCTATCTGTTCTTTTATTTGATGTCTTTCTTGCCTTTCTAGCAACTTAAAAAAAAACCCTTCAGGAAAAAGCAATCCATTTTTGTGTCACAACATGAAAATTGTATGGCTGTGTGCTGCAGTTCAGTGAGGGTTGAGCTAATTTTACCTTAACAGTTTTTTTAAAAAAATTAAAAAAAAAACTCAGACAAGGCCACTAATGAAATGGAAAAAAAAAATCAAGAACAGACTGTAAAAAGTTAAAAACATAAATTAGAATAAAATGTTTTTATAAAGAAAGCAATTAAAATGTATCCAGAAAATGGCTGCTGTTTTTTAATTTTATTTTTTATTTATTTTTATTTATTTATAATAAGTTTTTATTTAATTTGTCATATCACATACAAAGAAAATATGAAATAGTAGGGAAAATAGGAAAGGGAAAAGTGAGAGGAAGAAAAGGGGGAAAAGAAAAGAAAAAGGCATTGACTTCTGAATCCCTTTGGTGCAGTAGAAAGGCATTAACTTCAAACCTCAACTTTTTACTTTTACATAATAATATAAACTAGCCATTTCTATAACAACAAATCTATCTAATTGCTAAAACTCAGAATCAACGTTTCATTTTTGTCCACCTCAAGTACAAAGTCCAGAAGCGGTTTCCTGGGTAGAAATACAAGTACTTGTATTTTTTTTTCTTTGATCAAAACAGTCAATTTAGCCATCTCTGCTAACTCCATCAATTTTTGCAACCATTCATCCATTGTGGGGATAGCAATAGCAATAGCTTTCAGACTTATATACTGCTTCACAGTGCTTTTACAGCCCTCTCTAAGCGATTTACAGAGTTGTCCTATTTGCCCCCAACAATCTGGCTCCTCATTTGACCTACCTCGGAAGAACTGAAGGCTGAGTCAACCTTGAGCTTGGTGAGATTCGAATTGCCAAATTGCAGGTAGCTGGCAGTCAGCAGAAGTAGCCTGCAGTGCTGCACTCTAACCATTGCGCCACCGTGATCTTCCATTTCTTGCAAATGGCTGCTGCTAAATAGGTTAAGCTGACAACCTGGCTCGAGCTCCAGATGGAATGAGCTCCTGTTACTTGCTCCAGCTCCTGCCCACATGGCATGCAGATACAAGTAGGTAAACTTTGATGGGAAGATAACAGCATTCCATGAGCCACGACATATGATCATGCTGGCCACATGAGCATGGATGCATTTTGGACAATGCTGGCTCCCTCTGCTAAGAATGACCACTGTCCCCTGGAGTTGGACATGATAGGATTGGGGAAACTGTTATATTTACCTGTTTATTCCACTGCCCCAAATCATACATATATATTCTTGGACCTTTGGATAGCACTTTATTTGTCTTTATGCATGCCAGGAGTTATAATCCACAAAAACTTATGTTTGCTAATGTTTATGCTGCCATAAGACTAGCTGACAACAGGAGGTGACCAGCTGTATGGCACAGACTTCTGAATCAACTTTAAAAAATGATTAAAAGCCTGGAGATTAAAACATATAAAGAATGATTGCAGGAATTAGGTATGGCCAGTCTAAAGAAAAGAAGGAATAAGGATGGATGACATGATAGCAGTATTCCAGAATTTGAGGGGCTGCCACAAAGAAGAGGAGGTCAGATTATTCTCCAAAACATCAGAAGGCAAGACAAGGAACAATGGAAGGAAACTAATCAAGGAAAGAAACAACCTGGAACTAAGGAGTAACTTCCTAACAATGGGAACAATTAACCAGTGGAACAGCTTGCCTGCAGAAGTTGTGGGCAGTTCATCAATGGGCATTTTTAAGAAGATAGTCAGTCTGGATAGTAACTTGTCTGAAATGATATAGGATCTCCTGCTTGAGCAGGGGGGCTGGACTAGAAAATGTCTAAGATCCCTTCCCAGCTAATTTTGATTCTGATTCAACTTTGAAATATGCCTGAAATTGACCTGGGATGTTTTGACGGTTTTCAGATTCCTTCAGACATTACATATTATCAAAATGGGGAAACTTGCAAGTCTAAAATGAACAAAAAGAAAATGTAGCCAATCAGTGCTGGTGGTTATTGTTCAATAATTAGGGGAAGAGAACTTTGACACATTCACTGCTGAATATTTACCTAATAGCAACATAGTTCGAACATATTCCTCCGGCATCTTCACCAAGAAAAGCAAACTAGATGACTTGTGCTTTGTTGAGAATAACAGAATAGCAGAGTTGGAAGAAACCTTTGGAGGTCTTCTTAGCCCAACCCCCTCCTCAAACAAAAAACCTTATACCATTTCAAACAGTTGTCCAATCTCTTTTAAAAAACCTCCAGTGTTGGGGCATCCACAACTTCTGAAGGCAAGTCATTCCGCTGAGTTTAACTTTGAGGAAATGTTGGGCTCTACCTGTATGTTAGGCTTACCTGTATTTTCATCCTGGTTCTGCTGTGAGAAAGAAGTAAGTGCATTACACACAAGGGGTTTGCAATTAAGGGAGACCATAATGCTAATAATGTTTGCAAACCAGGAGTATAAAATGGAATCGCAATAACTTTTGAGCTGCTTTCCAACATGTATATTTTCAGAAATTACCCAGTGAGGAAAATCTGACTTTTCAGAATGATTATGAGATTTGATTTAGAATCCAAGGAATAATTAATTTTTAACATTGCTTCAGCAGTTTTCATTCTTCCGATAACCATCATAAGTATAACTTCAGCTGCTCCACTTCTTGGACGATTTCCCAGTTTTTGTGTTTATTCTAAGATGATATATCAAACTTCCAGGGAGAACTTCTATTTCCTTACATTTAACTTTGCTCCTGGTTGCAAAAGCATCTCTTTTTCTTATTCAAGATGCCTGTAGAGGGAAGATTTCATGCAAATTCATTCAGCATGTAATCCTCAGAGAACCTTGTTCCTAATCCTGAGAAGAAATCTCCAAATTGATGCACCATTTCAGTACTTTGGAGAGGTGCAAACAGTTTTTTTTTTTAAAAAAAATTACAGAACACAATACAAACAACAACAAAGTTGGAAGGGACCTTAGAGGTCTTCTAGTCCAACTCCCTGCTCAGGCAGGAAACGTTATACCATTTCTGACAGATGAGAGTCCAATCTCTTCTTAAAAGTCTCAAGTGATGATGCTCCCACAATTTCTGGAGGCAATTTCTGTTCCATTGGTTGATTGTTCTCATTGTTAGAAAGTTTCTCCTTATTTCCAGGTTCAATCTCTCCTTTTTCAGTTTCCATCCATTATTCCTTGTCTGGCCTACAGGTGCTTTAGAAAATAGCTTGNCTCTCTGTGGCAGCCCCTCAAATATTGGAAGACTGCTATCATATCTCCCCTGGTCCTTCTCTTTACTAGACTAGCCATGCCCAGTTCCTGCAACCATTCGTCGTATGTTTTATCCCCAGTCCCCTAATCATCCTGGTTGCTCTTCTCTGTAATTTTTCTAGAGTCTCAACATCTTTTTTATAATGTGGTGAACAAAACTGGATGCAGTACTCTAGTACTTAGTGAAGTATTTCATGGAGAGGAAACGGAAACCAGAACAAAATGTACAGTATTGGGGGAAAGAAAAGATGAAAGGACAAAAGGAGGGTGATTTTTTTTTAATTAAAGCTGTTAACCTTCTTAAATTAAAGCCCTTAAAACCTGTTTTTTTAACCAGATCAGGGAACTCAGGGACAGCCTGCAAGGTAGTGGTATATGATTAAGTGATGTTTGTTCTGTGGATTTCTCCCATTTTTTTAATCTGTTTGTTTTATCTCTTTACTTTATCTGTTACTCTTACTTATATTTTTATTTTATCTGCATCTTATGAAACCAGAACTTTTCCTTTGGAGAGGGATGGATAAACAGTTGGGGGAAAAAAGTCACAGGGTTTTGTTTTTGTGTATGATAACCGCAGTGAGATGTATGCACAAGGACGGAAAAGATTTGGCAATACATACAAGGAAAGAATGGTTGGTGGAACTTGCTGGGAAGGTCAAATTGGCCTGCTTAATTAGAGAAAAGACAATATCTATGTTTATTGCTGACAGAAAACCTGTGCTGTGCAGCCATTGTATGCGAATTGGACAGTTAGATAGCTGTTGTGAGCTGTCCCCTTAAGGGAATGCATCATGGTAACTGTAGTTAAGGTATCCTGGGAAATGTAGTCCATATCATGTGACCACATCTGTAATCCTGATTGGTTACTAAATTGACCCTCGATGGGTTGGGGGAGGTTTCCTCACTCTTGGCTGAACTCATGGACTTGTGATAACTGTTCTACTTCTACCACTATGAGATGAGGGAAAAAGTATAGCAGATAACTATCTTTTAACCTACAAGACAGATATGCAAAGGATTAGAATACAGAACAAAACCCCTTGTAGATTTTTCAAGAAAACCAGAAAAAAATAAACTTATGAAGTTTTATTTTGTCAATTAACTATTGATCATAGCAGTGGTGTCTAACCTTTTCGGCTCCCATGCCGAAAATAGTGCATGCACTCGTGTGCATGTGCTCACATGCCAGCACCCAGAAGGAAATGCATGTAGGGGCCCCCATGGCTCCTGCACATGCGCACAAGACACCCCCATGTGTGAACCCCCCCGGGGGTGCACATTTTTTTGTATGCACACGCATCTTCCACACAACCCCACCCCTTGTGCATGATAACCGATAACTGGTGCATGAGCACCAGATAACCGACAATCAGCTGGTGGGCGGGTGAGCAGGCGGCACACACACATATGCAGTGGGGTTCTTCCTCTTGCGTGCTGGCAGAAGTGGCTCTGCGTGCCACTTTCAGCATGCATGCCATAGGTTCGCCATCACGGGATTATAGAAAGAAGAGAGTCACACCAAATTTAGAGGAAGTGATACATCTACAGTTGTACTTACAATGGCCATAAAGAAGATGTTTACAACCTTATTTTTCTTTCCTTTCTAGTTTGCTTTTGCTGTTTTCTTTTTGCCCTTTAACTTTGTCTTTTATTTCTTCTTTTTTGGTTTTGTCTCCTTTCAGGGGTGTCAAACTGGCGGATGCGTCATGCACAGGCCATGTGCACCCAAGCTCTGTGAAGGGAAAAAAAACCCAGGAAATATCAGATGACTGCATTGTGACACCATGAGTTTGACACCCGTGTCTTACTTTAATTTAGTTTGTCTTTAAGTTTTACTCTTGTTTTTAAAACTTTTAACAAATATTTTTTTTTTAAGATGCATTTTGTCTTCTTAGCCTGACTCCTGAAAGGATCCAACTGTGTTTTTCTTTAATTTTTTTCCTCACAAATTGCCATAGTTGCAGCCTTTATATACCCAGATTTTTCTGCAACGTAGATGCTTATTATCCATCTTAAGGGAACCCACCTTACTCAGATTTGCAAGTGGAAACTTATAAATCCTCAAGGAAGCAAATCTGGATAAGTAGTGGCCTAGAAAATCATGAAGGACGATGCTCCATTTTTGTAGCCAACTTGGTTGCATAGTGAATGAGCCAAAAAGCAAAATGGTGAGATGGCAGGTTACGAGCATAGCAATGGAATTTGTCCTAGATTTCCTTTCTGAGGAAAAAGTAAACTTCTCTCCACTCCCTAAAGGCTAGGTCCCACTGGCCGATGGACGCAAAACGTATGCAGAAAGGACACAGCGGACGAGCAAAATTTCGGG
>BHFT01006364.1:0-68867 GCA_004320025.1 Laticauda laticaudata
AATAGGCAGTCCAAAGTCATTCACAGGTTAAATCAGTCAGTTTTCAATCCAGGGATAATTCAATAACAAAGTCCAGTGTCAAAAAGCAGTTCAGTAACAGACTTACATTAAATCCAGGAATATCAGTCAATTAGGAAAAATGGAGGGAAGGCAAGACTTTCCAACAGAAGGAAACAGACTGACTGACTCACACTCTCTTCTGAGACTAAGACTACCAGGTTTCTGGCTCCATCTTATGGCCGTTTGAAAAACCACACCCAACTACAGTTTTGCATTTTCTTAAAGATCTAATACTAAAATGTCTATCCTGGCTTATATATTTCTAACCCAAATACCTGTTAAACAGAAAACTTTAAAGAATCCTACAAATTGTAAGAGTTAAGGTCAAACACTTCCCCAAAGCCAATGGGAATAAGACTTGTGAAATGAGCATGATTTCTAAACAGGTAGTGGCCAAGGTAGTGATAATGATACAGGCAATCCACCTGGAAGAAAACATGCATAAAGGAATCAGCAGCTCAAAATGGAGACTTAATTTCCCTTCCTGGGTATTGTGCCAATAGCAGCTGCAGCCAAGTATTCACAAAGGTCTGCTGAAATCAAGATATCTATTTGTGTCTGAACAAAACAAGAGGCAGCCCCATTGATGATTTAGTCTATTATCACAAGGCATTGTTGTGCCTAAGAAAGTATTGCTACACTAATTGGTCCCCAGTGACTTATATGTACTTAAAAGATTCTCAGTTGGGTCCATGTTTCTAACAATATTCCAAAATGCCTGGGTTTTCATGGGGAGGCATTGTCAGAAATATAACAAAATTGCATGGGAAGTTTTCTTTTGTTATTTACCCTTTACTGATTGGTCTGAAAGATTTCATTTTTAATTCAAAGCATCAGAGAAACATCCCAGAGTATCTTTTGATTCCTTATCCTCCAATACAGAAATCATATTCTTTCCTCCACTTCCTCAGTAGGACATGGAAGTTGTGCTTTGATTTTGCTATAGCAAAGTGGGGAAAGCAAGATAGAAAGTCTTGTTCCTTTCTGATAGCAGGGAGGGAAGGAGGGAGAGGGGGAGGGAGGGAGAGAGAGAAAGGGAGACATGGGGAGAGAATGAGAATATAGTATCAGAATTAAGAATGTGAAACTAGGAACCAGTTTCTGTCTATATCTCATATTTCTAAGTACAAAATGTTTAGAATTTGAACTGCTTCAAATGAGTTCAAACTGGCTGTTCCAATCACACGAGAAGTGTTCTGAATTCAGAATATTCTCAAAATGATCAGAATGGCCTGTTCCAAACATGCAATAAATAATTTTGTTCCCCAAGCTACTGCATCAATCTTGATTTAGGGCATTTCAAGTTGGATACAGTTTAAATTCATAATGTTTTACAGACCAATCAGTAGCTGCACTCACGCTACATACTAAGCCATCGTATGATTTGCTGGTTTGTATATTAGCTTAGAGACGTGGAAAATTCTATGATTTAGAATTGGAATACAGAGTTCTCTGAAACGTTCAGTTCCTCTTTTGTTGAAGAGTGTATGCCATGAGGGGGATGAGGGGGAACATTTGCCAATTTTTGCAAATCTCCAAACCCAACAAAGATCTGAAGGGATTTGGTGTAGTCCAAAGGAAAAATGAAACATTCCAGAATTTTTGGTGGTTGCTGAATTAATTGAATTTTGCGCTTCCATTTTTGTGGAAACCCAGCTAGAGGTAATTGGTTCAGTAAAAGATGATTAGTCACTGTTTTCCTCAGCTTAATCTCCCTCATAGAGTTGTGCTTGTGAGGAACCGTATTTGCTGTAACTTCCTTAGATAATGAAATGTACAATTAAATCTTCAAATTGGAAGACAGCAAAAAATGAAAGTGATTCTTTCTGGATTTTAATTACCGACTGTGTCAATGACTGTGTCTTCGGACTGGCAGTGTTGGCCTCTTAATGCAAGACTTCTCTCAGATGGCGTTGGTGAGCTAAAGGCCGTGAATCATCAGTTCTCCTTTGATCTCTACCTGAAATATTCCATTCCAGATCCATTTTTTGTTCTGATTAAATGTATTCCAGTCCTGGAATTGCAGATTCCACTTAATTCGGGTTCTAGCAGTTTTCACTCCACTTGAATTCATGCTTTTCCAGGTGGCTTTTTCACTTTTAGAGTGCCTTGCACCTGTTCTCATTGTGCTGTGTTATTTTGTCATTTCTACAGAGAGCAAATTATTCTCACCAAATCTCCAAATTCTCAACCATTTTTCTTTTAACACATATAATTGATCAAGAAAGCACAGTCCTTTCATGTGGCTGTTAAAACTTTCCAAACAACTCCCAAAACTTCTGCATTGACTTGTTTATCATTTTGAAAATAAATAAATAAATAAATAAATAAATAAATAAATAAATAAATATTGCAAAGGATGGGGAAGCTGGTTTGTTGTTTGCTTACTATGCCCAAAACAGCAACCAAGACATTATGCCTTCACAATGCACAAAGTGATGCATCCCCTGATATATCAGATTCCTATATATCTTCCTTCCTCCACCCTTAGCAGAAAATGTAGAAGTGCAAAGGGATACTATTAAAGAAAAGGCAAAATTAATAAGGCTTCAGAAAGCCTGATTCAGAAATCACAGGGAAGGTAGAAGGCAGATTGGGAACTGTAGGTTGTTCTCGACTAACCACAGTTCATTCAGTGAGCAAAGTTACAATGGCGCTGAAAAAAGTGACTTGTGATTGTTTTTCACACAACTTTTTCAGGTTCCCCATGGTCACATGATCAAGATTCAGATGCTTGGCAACTGAGTCATATTGATGATGGTTGCATAATTCCAGGTCATGTGATCACCTTTTGTGACCTTCTGACAAGCAATGTCAACGGGGAAGCCAGGGGCACTTAACAATGTGTTGCTAACTTAATAACTGCAGTGATTCACTCAACAACTGTGGCAGCAAAGTTCGTAAAATGAGGCAAAATTCACTTTAACAATTGTCTTGCTTAGCAACAGAAATCTTGGACTCAATTGTGGTTCTAAGTCAAGGACTACCTGTAGTGACAAGTTTGTGGATGATTTGCAGAAACATTTACAAATCGAAAACAATAATTCCTTTATCTCTTGGCTCAGTATTTCTCACCTATAAAATGGGAAATTAATTGCCTAATTCTAGTGCTGCACTGCTGGAACTCTTATAAAGTTTTCCATTAGAATGTGTCAACTCCAATGAATAAGAATATACACAATACATTGTGTAGCTAAAGGTCTGTAGTGATTCTCAGTCATCCAGGTCATGGTTGTCCCAAAGGTGCTTTTTCTGGAGGCAACTGGACTTCCATGTTTTTTCTTTTGAAGATGTTTCGCTTCTCATCCAAAAAGCTTCTTCAGCTCTGACAGGATAGAGGGGAAAGGAAGGATTGATATTCCTTGCAGGCAGCTGGTCATTTGCATCCTTTTAGAGGGTCCTTGAAGCACTTGGAGGTTTATCTGTGTTGGCAATCTTTTGGGACTAGGACCATATTTTGTGCCTTGAAAGTGTGAAGGCTACATATTGTCCAAATGGCTATACTGATAAGTATGATCCCCCAACAAACTTTCCTTATTAGAAGGATAGGTAGTAGTAATAGTAATACTTTTATTTGGTATGAAATAAAATATTTGTGCAAGCAAAATAATAAAAGCACAATATTAACCAGTACCTGAAAAATAAAAGTGTAACAATCAGTTTTAAAACATTGTCTAATCCCAGCACAACCCTTATTTAAACTGGCACCTAGCACAGCTACTGAAAAATTCCTCCATCTTAATAATAAATATTTTACAGGCTTTTTTTTTACACCTCTGGAAATTGGACCTCAAGTGAAACTCAAGGGGCAATCAGTTGCAAAGAATAGGACTAGAAAGGGGAAAAGGAGTAATATGTGAAGAGATGGCTGTGTGCTCCCCAAATATTTTCCTTAACATCCAGTGATGTTTATTACTGCAAATACAGATAATGCTAAAAGCTAATGCTGGCCTTCTTCCTATTTCTTTTTTTAAATTATTTTTTAAGCCAAGTGGAACAAGGAGTTTGGCAAGCATCAAAGGGAGAGATGGCAAAACATAGTGCTATTCTTTGCTTGTTGCTTTTTGTTATGTTTTAGTTTTTTATCCCACCTTTATTATTTTTATAAATAAGACAGCAAACTTACCTAATACTCCTTTTGCCCCATTTCCCCCCCAATATCAATAGCTTAAGGCAGAACTAGAAGTCACAGTCTCCTGGTTTCTGGGTCAGCATCTTAACCGCTACAGCAGACTGGTTCTTCCTTGTCATCAATCAACTTAGGTTAACATTCACACCCAGAAAAAAAAAGATCTCAGAAGCCTAAAATCTGTTGATTTCTCTCTCATGGGAGATTACTCTTTAAGGCAAATGGAAAGGGATAGGGCAATTGATGATGGTTTCCACAGTGGGGTGAGCTTCTGCTTCTTTCCTTAGCAGCTGGGAATCAGTTTGACCCTTTGCCGTGAGGTAACTGTGACTACCAGCATGAAGATGTCTGTGTTGATTGGCAACATTGCAAGGGGTTAAATGTGAATGGAAAGGATTTTTTAAAAAAGGGCTTCCTGTCTCATCCAGAATCGTATCTCTGGGACTACAAGTGTAACTCCATACTTTCTGACACCAGAGGTGACCCCCAAATGGCACCCCCAGAATAAAACAACTGTTTATTTATGGCAGGGATCAGCAGATCTACATGGTTGCCCTGAATCTCTCCCCGCCTTCCTTTTTTTAAAAAAATGTTCAGTCCTAGAGACCCTTTTGAAGTATTGAAGTATATATACACCATGCAATTTTGTAGCTATGAGGCAGACTCCCCAGTGTTTGAAATAAGCATTCATTATAACTGTTTTTAGGTAAAGGTAAAGGTTCCTCTCACACATATGTGCTAGTCGGTTTCTGGCTCTAGGGAGCGCTACTCATCTCCATTACAAAGCCGAAGAGCCAGCACTGTCCAAATACATCTCCGTGGTCACGTGGCCAGCATGACTAAACGCCGAAGGCGCACGGAACACTGTTACCTTCCCACCATAAGTGGTCCCTCTCTTTCTACTTGCATTTGTACGTGCTTTCAAACTGCTAGGGTTACCATTATTTTGAAAATGGGAAGGTGGGAAGCATTCATTTGGAAAGTCAAAAAGAAGGCTTGGACATTATGGCTTTTCCCTCCATGTTTGAGATTTTGCCTTCCTTGTTTTATTGCCCTCACATTTAATTGCAACCGTTCCATTAGAAAACTAACACAACTTGGCCTGCCTTAAAAATCTGATTTATATAAAGGCCTAAGAAAAGAAAGGAACTGGTGTAAAAAGGAGATAGTATTGTATTATACTAGTAATAGGATTGCTTTAATAATAGCTTATTGAACAAGCCAGAGGGGCCTCATTCAGACTAAACACTAAATTATAAATCTTGATCTAAACTAGAATGGTTAGCCATGCACAGCTGATCTAACTATTGGGAAAACTTGACAGCAGGTACATGAATCACCTATAAAAAGTGTCTGTTCTTCCTTTCTTTTTTGCTCCAGTGGGAACCATATATTCCAGGGTCTCGCTGCTGGTATAGCTGTGAATGAGAATGGAAGAGGCCAAATCACAGGTAAGAAAAGATAACGTTTTATATTTGATAGGTGTTGAATCTAATAAGATGTCCCCCTCAAAGTATTGTATTCTAATTTGAATTGCTGCAAATTGGTTTGTTTCCTTTTGAACCCACATCCCCTAAAATAAATTGATGAAAAGTTTTGAAAGTATTTCACAAAGGATCACAAAGAACCATAGGCGTCCAACTTTGGCAACTTTTTAAGTGGACTTCTTGCTGATTGGGGAATTCTGGGACTTGAAGTCCACATGTTGGAGTTGCCAAGGTTGGCACCATTGGTCTAAACCTTACACCAATCCTGCAGGTAAGCAAAAGTTCTTTTCTCCTATGGAAAACTGAAATTAGGAGACATTATGCTTTCTAAAACCATCTTTTGAGTTTTTGGTTGAAAGCTGCTTGACCTACTTATTTCCTAGTGCACTGATGCTTCGTTTCACTGCCTTTGTTTAGAACAAAGACATGTGGTGCTTTCTCTAGTCTAGTTGCCAGCCTCTACTTATTGCTTCCTTTGTGAACATATAAGGCAGAGAAGGCAACTTTTCCAGATGTTCTTTGTACTCTGCCTAGGAAGCCACAGTAAGTATGATTGAAGACATTATGTCAGGTCTGAGTGCTAAAAATGAGTGCTGTGTGGAGCTTGCAAATGGAGTCTTGCCTGCCTTTACAACTTTGAAAAGGCTACAGGCAGCGTTCCCCATCCCAAATTCCCAAATGGTATGCCAAGATAAATAGGGGTTCAGAACTAAGTCAGAAAAGGAAGCCTCATTCCTTTCCTTTTCCTTCCCTTCTTTTAATTTACTTTATTGTCATTGCACATCGTACAACCAAAATTAAATACCATCTTCAGTGTATTATACAGTAGAATTCAGTAGTTACTGCCCTGGGATAGAAGCTGCTGTTTTCAGCCTATTTGTCCTTATTTTTATTATCTTGTACTGTCTGCCAGATGGTAATAGTTCAAAAAAAGGGTGCCCAGGATGAGATGGATCTTTTTGAACTTTCTTAAGGCAGCGGGAGCTATAAAGCTCTTCCAAAGAGGGGAGAGAGCAACCAATGATCTTCTGGCCAATGATGTTTTCTTTTTCCTTTCCTGCAAAAGTGAAAATGCCAGAGTAGAGAGATCTTTTGGTTGACGGGGATGGGGGATGGAGTGGGGAATGGGCAGTTTAAAATGTTTATTTTGCTCCTGAAAATGCAAAAGGGGGAAACAAAGATTTGCCCAATATTTCTAGAGATCAGAGATTTCTAAAGAATGCGGTGGTCTATTAAGACTTTGCCAAATTTAAAGAACACCAACTCTCTCAAATCTCAAAATTTTAATTTTTCCCTCAAAGAGAGGCCATGAGTGTTGGCAAATTAGGCTTTTTGCTCTTCTGTTTTATGGTATTTCCCTGCTGTGACTGTGGCTGTCACAGAACTTCACTTTGAAATAATAGGCTAGCCTATTTCTAGCAGTCTTAAATAATAAAAATAGTGCAGATTCAGCATAGAGAAGAATGATGTCAAGTTGGCTTGATGGGATTTCCACCTAGGTCTAGGACATCTTTAAAAATCAATTGCTGGATTCCTCTTGAAGATGGCTATTTAGCAATTTTTTATTGACTGATTTTCCTACCGCACTTCAGAAAATGTCATCCGGGAGAACCAGTGGGGAGGTGCAGACATCCGGCGTGGGGGAGATCCTGTCCTCAGGAGTAACCTGATCTGCTGTGGCTATTCAGATGGAGTGGTTATTGGAGAACGAGGAAAAGGACTTGTAGAAGGAAACACCATTTATGGTAAGCCTGTTTTAAATCTCCTTTCCAAATGAAATGTGGGATGTATTTGGAAAATACAGGTGGATTTTTTTTACATGCTACCGCTAACCATTTTAAGCCCATCAATTTAATTAGAACCTGGCCTGAGTAGCTGCTGATTCTCTTTCAGGACATGAAGATCCAAAATACTTTTTTAGCGTGTCAAAATTGTGTGCTATCCTGTGAATTTGGTGCATTGATCACCTAGGTTATCTCATTCTTCTGTTGCTTATGATGGAGATCATTGTCACAAGAGCAGGCAGAACTCATGTCTTTTTCCCATGGAGATTTCTCTTCCACACTTGCAGGGTTTCTGAATAATTCTGTGCATTGTATAGTATTCAAGTCTAATTATAGGTCAAATTAGGACAAAGACCTCTGGTTTTTGATACCTGAATCCAGCTTTAGAAATGGATGTCTTCCATTCCCAAGCCTCAAGATTTCCATTGCTACGAAGTGCAGGAGTCTTGAACTGCTCCTGGAAAGCCTAGAGATTCCAAGCAAGGTCAAAAGCCCAAATTCCTTGTATCTATATCAGATACCACTAAATCAAGGGTCTATCAACCAGTCTGTCAATTATCAAAGCTGATGTCATAGATATTTGAGTCTACCTGATTTGGATCTTGAACTCTGCTCCGGTATATAGCCTTGGACCAAAGTGCTTCTCAGTTCTAGTGCCAAAATCATAATTTGAAAGGAAACCTGATAACTCTCCATGCTTCTCCTGTAGGCAATAAGGGCTGTGGTGTCTGGATAATGTCATCCAGCCTTCCCCATGTTACCAACAACCAAATAGGGCACAACAGCATCTATGGCATCGCAGTCTTTTGCCGCAAGGACGATGCTAATGATTATCCTGTCAACCAAGGAGGTAATGAGAACTTCAATGAGGAAGGTGAAGCAGCCAACTGGGAGAATGACTTGGAAAGTGAAGATGAACGCTTGACTTCCCGGTGGCCCATCAACATGGCCCTTGTGGAGTCAAACAACATCAACCATAATGGAGGTGAGTTCTAGCAAAATTGGATAACTTAATATGAAAGAAAGCTTAAAGGGGCCACTATTTAATAATTTGTGCAAAGTCCTTGCAGAAACACAGAAATGTAGAGTGATATCTTCATATCCTTTCCAGGACATGTTAGCCATTCTGCTATATGATACTTGTGTGGATAAACCACATGCTAATTTCTAGCACACACTGGGTGGGGTGGGGTGGGGTTGTTTACGCCTTTTGATCCAGTTTTAGTCTAAGCTGAATAGTAAATAATTTGTACTTATAATTTTATTTTCAATATTGTATAGAGTTGGGAAAGATCTCATTTTAAGTTGCATTGACTGACTTTATATAGGCGTTTGAGTTGCTGTCTGAAATTATGAGTATGTGTGTATAGGCCAAGAATTGATAAGGCATGCCAAAGAGAAGATTGCATTGCTTGACTTTTCAGTGAGCCTCAACTGGGGATGTTCAGTTTTCATTGCTGAAATATGTGAATTGTAGTTGAAGCAGAGAGCTAAGCTGTAGATGAGGGGTCTTCAAACTTGACAGCTTTAAGACTTGTGGACTTCAACTCACAGAATTCCTCCTCCAGTCATATTAGCTCATGAATTCTGGGAGTTAAAGTCCACAAGTCTTAAACTTGCCAAGTTTGAAGACTTTTGCTGTAGACCATGATGCTGATCTTACAGAATACAATAGGGGGGATGATGATGATGATGACGACAACATACTCTTGCTTTTTGGGGGGAATGTGATTGTTGTGCCTGTACCTTGCTGCCCAATTACTGCTCCCAAATTATACTCAATACTTGCCTGAAATTCCTTATCCCTCAGTGATCTCATTCCCTGCAATGCACGGCTATGGCTATTTTTTGCCATTTGTTTCATTTAAGTAAGGCCAACCATTTATTTTAAATATAGATATTAACTAGGGAATTTATTGAGACTGCGTGCTGATCTACTTTGACTTTTTCTCCTAATTTTGTTTTTTGTTAAGAGTACTGCTTCCCCTCTCTTTTTTCCATAGCCGCTGGTTTGTATGTCAAAAGCAGCGAAGCTCTGAATATCATTGGAAATGCCATCCACGCCAACCATGACTACGGGGTTGCCGTGTTTCAAAGCTCGCAACTCACCCGAATTGCAAATAACAGCATTTCTTGCAATAGCCTCGGGGGAGTCCTGGTGGAAGCCGAGTGCCGGGTGGAACTCCGTGGCAATGGGATCTATGACAACAGCAGCCATGGCATTAGCTGCAAGGGTGATGGAGTCATCACAGAGAATGATGTCCTAGGAAACCAGGGATGTGGCCTCCGACTCTTACAGGCAGCCGACATGAAGGTGAGTGCCTAAAAAAAGAACAGGCTTATTAGTATAATTCGTGGTATCACCTCCTTTCTCCAAAAAGGGATGCTCCCATTGTGAAATTATCAAGATTACGGTGGGTGGTTGACCCAAAATCCCTCCCTGAATTTCCCAGCCAGTTTGGCAATTGAAATCATGCCTCTGAATATTGCAATGCGCATCCTCCACTGGATAACATCAGTGAGAGACATCAGTGATCACTGAGGATCATTTGATGATGGTGCTACTTGGATTTTGCCCAGGATCCATTATTTTCCCAAGAGAAGATACCAACAAATAAACATTTTGGACCATTCCTTGGAGGAGAAACCTTTCAGGGAGAATTTTATTATAAAACATTAATGCTATGCTGCCACCAAGAAATGATAGGTACAAAGGAGACAAAAACAGGATTGGATTCTGAGTTTACTGAGTTGGGTGAATCCTACCACCAAATGCATTGGAAATCTGATGTTGCAGCTCTCCCATTTCCAAGGCTGCAATGTAGTTTCATAGCACCGAAGGTGCTTTTTCAAGAGGCAACTGGACTTCCTGATTTTTCTTTGGAGACGTTTCGCTTCTCATCCAAGAAGCTTCTTTAGCTCTGACTGGATGGTAGGGAATGGAAGGATTTATATTCCTTGCAGACAGATGGTCATTTGCATTCTTTTATAGAGTTGTTGAGGCCACTTGTAGTTTATCTGTGTCCTCAGAGTCACCTGAGTAGTGCAAATAGGTATGGAGCCTTCTTGGAACTGTTGAAAGGACTGTGTTGTAGATTAGAGATAGATGATGTTGTATTCCTCACCCTCTGTTGATGGAGGGCTGTTCAATTTGACATTGCCTCTTTGCCCTCTCTTTCAAACCAGCAGTCCTTTGTATTCAAAAGATGGACTTTGCTGTCTTAGACAAAAAAAGAATGGATTGTTGTGGAAAGCCAAACAATGGGGGCACCGCTACGGTCCAGTTAGGGACAGTCAAAGGGCCAGATGTGGCCTGTAGGCCTTAATGGATTGGCTGTGGCCTGCAGACCATTGACTGTTCAGGTTACATCTACTTTTGGGCATGAAAATGAAAAGCACTCAATTAACATTTTGCTAGTGATGCTCAAGGCTTTTCAATGTTTCTATATGTTGAAGCATTTTAAAAATATAGAAAACTGCACATGCTTTAAATGGCATTGGGCTCTTCCAAATTGGATAGTTACAGTGGAACCTCAGGTGATGACCGCATTCCAAGAATTCGGTCGTCACCCAATTTTGACATCCCCAGAAGTGTATGTGTGAAAAAAAAATGGTGCAGCACAGAAGGGGAAACCAGTGTGGAACATCAAAACGCTGTGCCTGTGTTTGGTCACCACTCGAGCACCTGTTCACAACCAGAGATGAAAAACTTTGGTTGTCACCCAGGGGTGGGTTTCTACCAGTTCTGTCCACCTCTGTAGAACCAGTAGCTCTGAAGAGCAGCAGACGTAGAACCAGTTCTATGTTTGCTGATGTTTTTGTCCACCCGCCCACCCGGGCTCGTACCTGATCTTTATTTCCTGATTTTTCAACTTCAGCTGCCGAATGAGGCACAGCTACAGATAAAAAAACAAGAAAAGAGGGCCGTTTCAAAGGCTGCTTCTTGGCATGCAGGGTGCTAATGACGATTTACAGGCGCCGCGGCTCACAGCGGGCAGGGGAAGCTCGTAAATCCTGAACCGGTAGTTAATCCTGTCGTATCCCACCCTTGTTGTCACCCAATTTGTCATGAATAGAAGTGTTTGCGACCAGAGATTCCACCTGTAACTGGTCTCTCATATTCACTGTGAAAAGGAATAACATGTTACTGTCCTGTTATGCACTCCAGGTAACCAAGAACAGAATTCACTCCTTCCGAGGTTACGGGATTGAGATGCTTGATCAAACCAAGGCTTTAGTACAAGATAATTTGATTTTTCAAGGGAAGAGCAAAAAGACTATTTTACAGCAAGTGTCCAGTATGGAAGATTGTGTTGTTCAGAACAATAAGATCCTTGCTTTCAGAAAAAAGTAAGTTTGGTCGTATTTCAGTAAATGAAAAGCTCTATCAGTGGTAGTTCTAGACTGGGGATTAATGGATTAAATCGTCATGACAATATAACAGGACCTTGTAGTTTGTTTCTTTATTGAATAGTATTTGCAACCCACCCCAATCTCAAAGGATATGAGGTAGTACTCTAGTGATCCTTGTTTACCAACCACTCGCTCAGCAACCATTTGAAGTTGCAATGACATTAGATGAGCAGTACTGGCCCTTAGAATTCCAGCTCCTGCGCCATCTCTGCAATCACATGATTATCATTTGCACCCTTCCCTGATGGCTTCTCATAAGCAAAGTCAATGGGGGAGACATCAGGTAAGGAAAGAAGTCTTTGGTAAGTCCCACCGTTCCATTCATTCACCAGTCTTCTTGTGTGGTGCTGCCGCATAACCGCCCCCCTCCTCCCTCAACAGGTTCCTCCTAGCCTCCTCCACACACACACACACACACACACACACACACACACCGCAGACTCCACCCTCCAGAGCTCCTGTGCAAAATATTTCTTGGAATTCGCTCATCTAGACTGAGTGATTGGCTTTTTAAGTCTCCCAGATCCAGGGCTAATGAACCAGGATCAAGTCAAGAAGCTTTTCATGGATTCTGAAGTTCAGTTTGCAGCTAGAGGTGATGTTCCTGAGAGTTCTTCTGGGCTGATAGTGCGAATCTCTTTGCACAGAAGTAAAAAAGATATATTGTGGAGAGAAATTATTGTTGATGATGATGTTATTTCAATGGGTAAATGCCTTCCCCTTCCCTTTCCTGTACTACAGTGGTGGTCAGCATTTTGTTAAACCATCTGTGTATAGCTAGATCAAAGATAAAGGAACTTATAGATTTTCAATTCTTGTTTTGTTTTGTTTTGTTTTTCAAAGCGGAAATTCAAAGACAGCAGTTACAATTAGTTGGAACTATAAGCGCTGTATCCTAAGATATTTGGCAGACATAGCAGCATTCAGCCACCTGTTGCGTAGCAAGTGTCCCAAAAAAATGGAATTTCATCATTGGCACTAAACACTGATTATTGAGCAGTTCTTGCCTTCTTTAGAAAGGCAAGTTCAGACTTTGCAAAGCACTGTTCTCGCCAAAGCAATATTTATTCAGTTGCTTAGTAACTTCAACTGACACTGGCTGGTAATGAAAATTGCACTCTCACATGTCTCAACCTCACTAAGCTGAGAAAATTTGAGCTTCAAAATGAATTCTTTCCTGACATAGGTTTTCTTAAATGTAGACCAAATATATTTTCTGTACCATCTGAGGGAAGCATTAATGACTGTGGTTTTTCTGTTCTTCAGGTCTGATGTTGCTTGGACCTTAGAGAACCCTCCAGCCAGGCCTCACACAGAAGAAGCATCTCGAGGGGTGTCGACAGCTGGAAGCAGCCAGAAAGGATCAAACGTGACAGCCAGGATAGCTGCTAGAGTAGATGGGGGTTGTCACAACAATGGTAGTATCTTTTGCACTATTCTGTGATGGTTTGGATATTTGCCTCCATTTTCCTGATTATGTTCACTGCAACATTGAACAATCCACTTTTTTTCTTTAGCTGACTGGCTAGCATTGTGGGCACATAAGAATTAATGGGAATGTGACTGAACAAGGAACTGTAGCCAGCTACAATCTTGTCCAGCTGACGATGCCCTATTGAGTGTTTTGAGAACTTACCTCAGCTTTCACATCTGCATCCTTGCACCCAAGTTCATTCCTTAGAAAGTGGTATTTTTGCAGCATCAAAAGATATGCTCGCTTCTTATATCCGCTTAACCCTTTCCTTTGTTGACCTGAGTATTCAGAATTACATCTAAGGGAGAGGATTGGTCTAATAACTGTGGCATTTACCCACATGCCTAATAACAAAGGCATTAACTTTGCATTTTTGCCTCATACGGATTTTCAAAAGGAGTAGTTGCAAAGGAAGGGGAGAGCAAGTCTGTTTTCTGTGTGAGTTATTAAATTCCCAGATTTTTTTTTACCTTCCTTTCTTCTGTTTCAGTTCACGCAATTCAGTGTGGCGTGATGTGGAGTGATGTGCAAGCAATATTATCAGAAGGAATTGTATCCATTCTTAACAAATACACCACTTTGTCAACAAAGAAAGATACCCCTTGACACCCTCGCTATTTATATAAATGTGTAGGTGAGGAGTGGGTTGGGATTCACTTAAGCTTACACTCTCAGCGATTTGCCAAAAAGCCAGTTGGTTTAATATCAGTGAAATCCTGAGTGCCTTGACCCATTTATTGGCCTGCTTGGCACCAGTACCTTGACATAGCTTGAAATTAATTTCTTTTTATTCCAGAGACAAGAGTTGCTTTCTTCTATATTGAAAAGATCCCAGTTTTGGCTGTTGTGTATGATTGTTTTCTCCCATCTGGGGCCTTCTAGATGCTAAATGTATTATCCAAAGCAGCATGTTTTTGCAAAGATTGGAGTTGTCATCCAATGCACACAGAGGGAACATATATAATTTATCTAGCAGTAAGTCCCATTGAAAACAGCAGAGTTACCAGAACACATATGAACATTGTTTAAGGTTCTAGACTCTAGGGCAGTGGTGGTTAACCTTTCTGGCACCTGTGCCGAAAATTGCACACGTGCTCACATGCCAGCACCCAGAAGGCAATGTGTACAGGGGGGCTCATGCCCCTGTGCATGCATGTGGGCCCCCATGCTCCGTGCGTCTCTGAGCATGTGCACATGACCCCCCCGCGTGCGCCGTGCATCTCCCACGCACCCCTGCCCCCGTGCATGCACACCAGATACTCAACAATCAGCTGTCGGGTGGGCAGTGTGTGCGCATGTGCAGTGGAGCTCTTCTGGGCAGCATCCACTTCTGGCACCCATGCCATAGGTTTGCCATCATGGCTCTAGAGTATTAGATCAGGAATATGGCAAAATATATGTAAAATTACATAAAGCAGGGATAAGTTACAACTCTTATCAAAATACAGTAGGGTGGGGTTTTTTTTAAGGAAAATAAGATCCCTCAAAACGGAATGGTGTTTTGAGTCTTCAGCAAAAGAATAACTTGTACACTAGCCAAGATCTTTCCAGGAAGAGCTGTAATTATATTAATACCAACATTGCCATAATACGGCGATGCTGGGTTTAAAATAATGTCTTAAAATGAGAAAATGGACTTATAGAAGCAGCTTACAGTAACTTTAGGGGCTGCTGAGAATTTGAACATAGTTTTATTCAGGAATGGCAAAAGGAAAGTATGCTGTGCTTTCATAAGCACTTAATACAGGTGGTCCTCAATTTACAACCACTTGTTTTGTAACTATTCGAACTTAAAACAGCATTGAAACAGGTAACTTTTCACAATTTTTTACCCAACCACTACAGCATTCCCGTTGTCACATGATCAAATTTTGGGAACTTGGCAATTGGCTTGTATTTATGATGGTGGCCAGATCCCATGGTCACATGATCCCCTTTTGAGACCTTCTGACAAAGTAAATGGGAAAGCCAGATTCACTAAACCTTGTTACTAATTTAACTGCAGTGATTCATTTAACGACTGTGACAAGAAAGGTGATAATATGGGGAAAAACTTGCTTAACTTTCTTGCTCAGCAACAGAAATTTTGGGTTCAACTGGTCATACGTTGAGGACTACCTGCATATAACAATTTTAAAAAAGTATTCCTGAGCAAGATATTTCTTGGAGCTCATTGGTCCAGAATGGTGTCAAACTGGATCACAATGTTTTTTGCCTTGCAGAGCCGGGGTGGGCGTGGCCTGCGCATAACGTATCCAGCCCGCAGGCCGCCAGTTTGACAGGCTTGATCTAGATTGTGGGTGATTGTCTTTTTTCAACCTAATATCTTAGAGGAAGCAAAATACGATGACTCACCAAGTTGATTTCTTGGAGAGTTGTTTATGAAATTCTCAAGGATAAGTGATGAAGGTATTTTAAAGGGACCAAAGTGAACTAGCCTTGTCATTTTTCTTTACTTCACAGAGCTTGTACCTGTTTGAAAAGTTATGTGGCAAGCAATAATGTAGTAGGTTAAAATCTCAGGACTTTGAAGAATAATCTTGGTCTGCCATACGACTAATTAAAACAAGTGTTTGACATGAAAAGGGTGTGACTGGTGCTCTTGTAATGTTGTAAAGGTTGCATGTATTATTGAATTATTGCTGCATTAATTCTGGTTCAGGGGGAGAAAAAAAGGACACAATTCTAGGACATAAACTGAAAAAAAACCCCTTTTATTGACTTTGTTTTCAGAGGAGACTGTGAGGGTTGTCTGTTGATCTGAAGCCTAGACAAGTCTACTGTAATCATGCAAGCTGCCGCTAAGCTGCATTTGTAGCATGGAAATAAATCTCACTCTCAGTTGGTAAGCTGTAATTGATCTCTGGTCAAGAATGGTCAGGAGCACTTGAATTAGGAGACAATGGCTTTTTGTTTTATTCAGTTACATCTTCTATTGCCAGAACATAGAACAATGCTCTTAAGATAACCAACAAATCTACTAGATATTTATAAATACCTCTGAGTTTGAATGGGGCAGAGAATCTTGCCATACACCAAATTTAGAAATCTCAGTCCTGTTATGGCAGTAGGATCTTAGCAGCTTGGGTAGGATCTTAAGATTACTTTTATCCCTTTTGAGTTGAACATGCCAGAGGCTGAACCTGGAACTAAGGAGGTTTTGTGCTGCTTAGTTTCTCCTTTGTTATGTGTGTTTACTATTGTACAGTGGTTCATCATTTCCGAGAACAGTAAAAACAGGAGGCTTTCAAAAAGAAGTACTAATAAGAGAGAGAAAAGAAAATGTTATCTGCACATGGACTTATAGTTTTGTTACCTTCATAGGTATGGATACTTATAAAAGCATGTTTTAAAAGGAGTGATCTTCAAATAGCATGGTTTTGTAGAAATTTTTTGCAGCTGGGGCTGAAATCCTATACGCATGTAGGAAAGTCCAATTGTAACTATTCCATTTGGAATATGCATTGGCTTAAGCTGCAAGCCAGCAGAATAAGCAAGTCAGAAGTATTTTTACAGGGCTGGATCCAGTTTATCAGGTGTAGAAGGCATCCCTGAGTGGAAAGTAGGGAAAACTGCTAGCTGGGCCTTCTCTCTGAAACCTGTTTTCCAGTTCTTTTAGCCTTCTTAAGCAAAGGAGTAGAGAGAATGAACTAGCGCCAACTGTTGCAGGATCAGAAACGTTTTACTTAAAAGACACAGCTTTTCTAACTACCAAAACAGATTGTGAATTCAACATCAATATTCCCAGTTCAAGATACTCCCTCAGGAATTACAATGACAAACAAGTCATTGACAGTTCTTAGTCCACTGTAAACAATCAAATGTCTTATTAAAAATTAGATGCCACTAACTTAATTGCCTCAGTTCTTTGACTTTTAAGCTGCAATTTTATACCACACACCTTGTTGTACACTCTGCTATAATCTCACTTCCAAACAGACATGAGACTGCACTGTCAGCAATAAAGTGCATTGAGCCATAGATCACTTCTTAAAGCATTTTAGCTTAACTGGAATTGACCACTAATACGTTTAATCTTATAACTGGGCTGGATGATAATCTGGTGTCTTGTTTAACATATATCTTGTTAAAAGAAATGCAAACTACTCTTTGAAAAGTTTTATAAAGGAAAATCTGTGTATGACAAAATAAATTTTTTTAAAATGCAGAATTTTTGCTGATTTTTTTTCCTAATACATTATGGAAGGTGACAAGAGGCAAAGAATAACAAGGTTTATGTGTCTTCAATTAACTGCATAATGAAGAGAAAATTCCTTAAGTGTTCTGCAAGTTATGCCCCCAAAATTCAGTTTATATGAACTTGCCTTGAAGTCTGGATTGCTGTATCAACATTTTTTTCAGTTGTGTTGGCTAGAGATTATGACAGTTGAGGCCCAATATGTTTATAGGTGACCAGATTCGAGAAGAATAGTGTATCATCTCTCTTCTTTATAGCAACTGCCTGCTTTCCATGCCCTGATCACAAGGTAAAATGTGTGACTTTAGACCAGGGGTCGCCAACCTTTTGGACCTCAGGGACCACCAAACTCAATTTTAGATCCCGGAGACCCTGGGAAAATCTCAAAAAAAGTCTGCAGGAAAATTCCCCACCCTGTTTTCCTACCGATCAGTCATTCTTTATTTGGGATCACGGGATACCGTCTCCAGCTGTTTTCAGGGGGAGAGAGAGATATTTTTGGCTTCATGCAAGGAAAGCAGCAGAAGCAGCAACAGTCTTTCTTTCTCTCCCCCAAACTCTGCCAGAAATAAGTCTCTGTGAGACTTGTTGCGCCAGTGCATCCTCTTGGAGCAGGATGCCTTGCAGAGTCCCAAAGACTCATTTCTGGTGGAGTTTGGGAGAGAGAAAGACTTTTACTGCTTTCCTTGCATGCAGCCAAAAGCAGAAGAAAGAAGCTGAAAAGCAGCCCGGTAGTCAGGCCAGGCAAATGGGGCAAGTTCCCCCCATCTGCCTTTCCCCCCTTCCCTCACTACCTCATGTTGTTTGCAATGCAAGTGATGCAAGCCTTGTGTTCCCACAGGCCATGTGGGAGGTGTTCCTGCACAGTCTGGATTAATTGCTTTGGAGGCGTGCTCTGGGGGTGACATTCCTCTGCAGACCACCAACATTTTCTCGTGGACCACCAGTAGTCCCAGGCCCACTGGTTGGAGACCACTGCATTAGACCATTCCCCTTGTTCAAACCATACACTGCTTTAAAGAAAGCAGTTGAATCTACAACTGCATTTCTATTAAGAATATATAGTAAGATAAAAAACTGAAGGAAGCAGAGAAATTAACCCCAGAGCTGTAGAAAAGTTAGTTGGGAATGTTACAACAAAATACATAATTAAATAAAAATGATTAAGCAGGTGTTTAAATGTTTAGTATTACCAAAAACATAAGAAACATTTTCAACATTAGAATATTTAATTTGAATGTTAAATATTGTAAATGTTCAATCATGCTCATATTTTAACTGTTTTACATGGATGAAGAAAGCTAATCCTATATACTGTTTCAAATATCACAAATGACAACATAGCACTTCAGTAAAAGTGCAGATCTCTGCTAAACCAGGAATCCCCAACCTTGGGCACTTTAAGACTTTAAGCATGGCTGGCTGGCGAGTTCTGGGAATTGAAGTCCACAAGTCTTAAAGTGCCCAAGGCCTAAACTTCCTCAAGAGAGAAACAAAACTGTATGACAAGAACAAATCTCTCCAGTCCTTTCAGAACAATGAAGCGGTAGCTCTGTTCAGATGATCTATAAGTTTGCCCAGCTTGTTTTAAGTCCTGGAGAAAAAAATCATTCTTAATTTAGTTTGCGTTTCTTGCTGCGCAAGGGCATCTTCTGTGCAGGTAAAGGCAAGCATAAGGTCCCTAATTTGTGTTCTTCCAATCCAAAGAGGTTTTTGCTTTTGCTGATCTTCAGTCTCATCGCCTTGGCAATGTCAAGTATTCTGCATGAAAAGAGAGAAAATGTCAGAAAAAATGTCATTGTTCTGCTCAAAGAGTTTCTTTCTTCTTCCAGCAGTCTCTTTACAGTTTGTGACTTTGGCTTTTTCCTATTCATTTCCCTCCTTTGATTGTCAGATTACAGGCAAAACTTACATTCTAGATACTGAATTGGGGCTTTTTCTGATGCCAGGAAACTTCTTTCCACAAAGAAAGGCAACATGCTGATTGAATCAAGAGCCTATCTCATTTGGAGAAAAGGCACCCCAAGCCTCAAACCAGCCTTTCTAACCAGAGGTTTCCTGATGATTTGGACTGTAAGTATTATCTGATGGGAGTTGTAGTTCAACACAGCTGGAGACTGGAGAAGACTGCCAGAAGCAATGACATGCTACCCAAAGCTTTTCTGAAAAATGGAAAACAAATGTCCTGCATTCCTTTAATGCAGTAAAAAAAAAACACTGCCAGCATCTTATATTTGCTTTTTATATTTGTATTGGACAGAATTACATCATTTCCCCCATAATTCACCACTGACCTCTTGCTTTCATGCAGGTAGTCCTCAAGTTATTACCATAAAGGAACATAACTTGGGTTGGTCATAAAGTGAGTTGACTGATCTGATTTTATTTTATTTTTTGCAGTGGTCATTCAGTTCAGTAAATTCAGAAGCAAATGCTGGCTTGGGGCAAAACTCAACACGTGGTCATGTGGCCACTGGACACTGCAAAATGGCTGTAAATGCGGCCTGGTTGCTAAGTACCTGAAGTTCAGTCGTGAATATGGGGTGGACCCAACTGTTGGAACTTCAAATCTAGTTTGTAACTACCCCCAGACAGGTCCATGGGAACTTTAAATGGTCAAGGGCTACATGTATAGATAGATCAAGCAACGTGGTACTTTTTTCATCACCTGAGGGTAAGAGATTGACTAAGCCTGGCTGAGCTGAAATGGTAGAGCAGGGGCCCCCAAACTTGGCAACTTTTAAGACTTGTGGACTTCAACTCCCAGAATTTGTGAGCTAACATGACTAGAGGAGGGATTCTGGGAGTGAAGTCCACAATTTTTAAAGTTGGCATGTTTGGAGACCTCTGTGATAGAGAGTAAATATGTCACAATTGCAGTCAGTCACTGACCACACTTTTCAGACCCTCAAATCAGGACTTCCAAGTGGACACTTTAGCCTGTTCAACTACATTCTAGGATTTATAGTGTTCACCCTCTCACTCACTCTCTTGAACAGCATTTTCAGTCAGATTTCAGCATATTTTATAGGAACGCTTAGCCTCAAGAGTACTTTCTCTTCACACTCTGCCAAAGAGCTTATTGGAAGCATTTACTTTATGACAGTTTAATCAACAACCAACTAGCAGGTCATAAAGGGCATTTCACTCAACACTAAAAGGGTTGAGGATAAAATAGGATGCAGTCAAAAGCAAGGGGAAGTTGTTGGCAAGGGAGTTATCTGTCAGATGTGAAGAGGGAAGGTATAGGTAGATTTCGTTTCGTGACCACAACTGAGCCATCAACTCAGTCATTAGGCAAAGCGGTCGCCAAGTGAAACAGCAACTAATGACGTTACATCAGCTTTCCTTTGCTTAACAAATGCACAAAGATTGTAAATGTGAGGATTGGCTGTAAAGTTACTGCATTGTAACTGAATGGTCCTTAAATGAGGCATTTGCTAAACAAGGACTACCTGTCTGGCAATATGGTGATAGAAATGTAATCTGCATGGATTCAGCAGTTGTAGAAATGCAGGCAGAGACCTGGGGATGGAGTCAAGAGAATGACAGCCTAGAGTCATCACATTCCCACAAGGGTCTTAAATCCAGTCCTTTTTGATTTCCTTTTACTCTTATTTAGTGCTAATGTAGCACTAAAATCCCAGATCCCAGATTGTTAATTGACTTTTTTGTATATATCATAGGCATGAGCAATAATCCAGTTATTCATCTTAACTGGAACATAATGTGTGGTCCCAATAGCCCCCTCTTTAATTATCTCTATAGGCACATATTACTAATTACTGTAGTATTCTTGATTACCTTTCCTAGCAATTTATGTATTTTGGTATTAAAAGGCATGATCTGGGATTTGATTGACGTGGCTTCAAAGGGAAGTGGATATTTCCTTGCTGAGACTTTGGGTGCTGATGCTGGATAAACCAGCCGAGACAGGCTGGTTATCCGGCATCAGAACTAAGGGGCCCCTTTCCCTACCATGCAATATTGGCTCATAGGAAAAACCTAGCACACACTGAGCTTGCTAAAGTTAAATGTGTTTCTGTCAGAACTTCCAAGGACTACTTCCCAAGAGTTATATGACCTAAAGATGGGAATACACAGTATCGGAGTACTATTTTATTTTTCTTCCAGGAATGAATGTTATTCCCTCATGTAGAAGAAAACAGAATTTGTACCAAAGGACACCTTACAGTTGGGATCCATACTTGCCGTCTATCCTGCATAGCCCATGTTTGTCTCCTTTAGTTCAAGTTATAATCATACTTAATCTGCCCCATGGAACATACTGAAATGAACCAGCTGTTTTTTTGCCTGTCCTATTCTTTGCCTTGTTTTCTGGCTATTGTGGTATTCCAGAAACAAAATATACAAGATTAAGGAACTATTTTAGACGTTCATTTGTTGAACTGAATCCTAAGGGTGCTCTTGGAAAAAAAATCCATTAATTTTCTCACTATTTCTAAAGATTAGGGGAAAAATGTTTTCCCCTTTAGGGAGGAATGTCAGCCTGATTTCTAGGAATGTTAATTTACAAACCCTATAATTCCCAGCCACATGACTGCAGAACCTATTGAATGGAAGATATGGGCATTGTAGTCTAAGGCCAAGGAAGACTAGTCCCAAAATAACCAGGGAGCATATGGTTTTCTAGGCACACCTCAAAAACTGGTGGAGCCCCTGAAGTTCTTAGCCTACTATTAGTAAGAGAATAAATAAAAAAAATACAATTGTGCTGTTAATCATACTTGTTCTCACGTAGTTTCAGATCTCGCTGCAAGATTGTCAGATTTGTTTGAAAATGGTTAATATGCAAAGCCAAGGCTATAGCATATGCTGTTATCTTAACTTTCATTGACGCTGAAATTAAATTTTGTATCCTGAAATACAAAATGAGAAACAAAAAGGATAAGAAAACTATGATATGAAAACTATGCAACCTGGCTGCTACATATTATTTCTACATCCTCCTAGAAAGCAGCAAAATAAAAAAAGTTGACAAGTTTCCTATATTCCGCACGGTATTTTGTGTCAGCAGAATACAAATTCAACAGTCTGCATAATGTAAGCACCACTGTTTTAGATGCTTCATTCCATATTCTTCTTCTTTAATTGTAACCTATCAGTGGATTGTCTATGGATGTAGACTTTGGACAAATAAAATGAAATATGGGACTCATACAAAATATACAGCAAGTATATCAAATCAGTGATGACACTTAGAAAAATGGCTGGACCAGTCCCTGCAGTTTCCTTGGATACATCTGGGAAGTGGTTTGCTGTTGCTTCCTTCTTAGGGCTGAAAGAGAGCGACTGGCCCAAAGTCACTCAGCTGCTTTTGTGTCCAAGACAGGATCAGAACCACACGGTTGACTCGTTTCTAGCCTGGTGCCTTTAATCACTTTACCAAACTGGGTCCCAGGAAACTCTTAAGATTTCTAATAGTTACAGAATGGAACTTTACAAGTTCTGCACAAAATCTTCATTCCTAACAATCATGACTTTTTTTTCCTAGCGATTATCATTTACATATTCCACAACTTTTTAACAATATACTCAGAAAAGCCCAACTGAAAACAGCACAAAACTACTATCAACAAAAATAAGGCAGCTTGAAATGGAAAAGACATTTTTATTGTGTACCATTTGATACAATCTTTTTTTTTTCTTAAAATGGAACAGAAAGTTACTTAGTAAAAACAAACATAATCTTAATCCTGAACTCTGACAGGGCACAGAGCTGGGCGATGGTCCTTCTGAATAATGCTGCCTAATGTAGTGCTTTAATGTTAAAAGGTCTCCCTTCCACAATATTAAAAACACATTAGACACAAAAAGAAAAATAGCAATTATATGAATTGTTTTATTCTCATGTTTCCTTATATTTTCTTTTTTAAGAACAAACATCTGTACATTTCAGTGAATTGCAACTACAAAGGATTTCTGAGCAGTTTCTTGGCATAATCTTCCTGTATGAAATATGGTTGAAATAAAGAAACACATCTATTTTGTTTTGATTTCAAGCATTCTCTGCATGCTATTTCTGACCTCGTTTTAGGCAATGATGTATGATTTAGTATGTTTCCAGACAATAATAAACCAATTAATTTCTATTTATAAATTTCACCAGACTTGAACAATCAAAAGGCTATTATTTACCTGCCATTGCCATAAGACAGTGCTGTGAAAGTTTTCACAAGCTTGTTGCTGATGATGTTTGGACAAGTGGGGCCCATGGCATCTACAATAGGAAATAAAAAAGATAGTGTTCTCAGATCCTCCAAATATCAGATCCCAATGAGAATCTGAATGACCAAAGGAGTCTGCATACTATGAAGTGGAGACACTGTAAACAAAGTGAATACTGGACATAGAAAACATGCAAAATATAAAATCTTAAGAATATCCATTTTCATTTTAAAAATAACAAATTGCCAAATGTAGCTGAGATTATAGCATGTTGGTAAAACTGCAGAAGAGCAGAATGGAGTTCAGCAGAATCAAGAGGAAGAGAGTAGAATCTATTGCCCTCCTCAGAATTAAAGGATGAAGTTGTAAAAAATGGCCAAACGTTGCATAAGTCATGAGGTTTGTAGAAATTCCAACTTTAAATTTTGAGAAAGATCTGTTATGCTTCATAGGGTCCTACAGAAAGAACTCAAAGCATTTCTTGTCCCTAAGTGAGAAATAAAGCATCAACTATGGTATGTACTCCAATGTCTAATTGTGGATTGTTCTTTTGAGCTCAGGAAGTTGCTCTACAGGCCACCCGTATACTGCAATTTTGAAATGCATCAAAACCTTGTCATTTCAATATGCTGATTCCCTACATAAACGTTTACAGAATATTTTGATGTTAGTACATCCCAATCCTCAAACCCCTCGGGGTCCAAGCATACAATTATACAACTCTAAACTTATAAAAAAATAGCCTAACTTCAAAACAAGCCATTTTCATTTCTATTTCACAGCTAAAACAGTCAGTTCCATGCTACGAAGGAGCCGGTTTGGTATAGTGATTCAAGCAAAAGGCAAGAAACCGGGAGACTGTGAGTTCTAGTCTTGCCTTGGGCACAAAACTATCTTTCTCAGCCCTAGGAAGGAGGCCTTGGCAAACCACTTTGAAAGAACCTTGCCAAGAAAACTGCAGGGACTTCTCCAGGCAGTCTCCAAGCATTGGACATGACTGAACAGAAGGAAAAAAAACCCAAATAAATGAATCAATAAAGAATTGAACAGGGCATTTTGTACAGTCTCCCTGGTCCCTATAGTTTCAAGAAATCTAGATGAATTAAACTATATAAATCAAATTATATTAGCCTTTCCCCATTTGGAGTGCCTAAGGTGACCTGGCCTCCATTTCCAGCTAATTGAAATTTCTAGAAATCAGACTTCAGCACATATGAAAGGCAAAAATAACCACCTGAGCCACCACTTTCCCTTTTTGGTTTAATTTATGGATTAGGCACTCTTCTGTAATGAGAGCCAATGTGGTGCAGTCATGAAAGTTTTAGGACTGGGAATCCCTGGTTGAACTCCTCTTCAGCTAGGGAAGACTAATGGCTGACTTGGGGTCAATTCCTTTCTTTTTTTTTTGATTGAGTTTTATTGATTTTTAAGGACAAACAAAACAAAAATATCAACTTTCTTCCATAAGTGTACAAACAGTATGTCGGTTGGTTTACAATTTTTTTGTGCATCGATTTCATAGACTCAATTACAGTTACATTACATAATAACTCATATTATCAGAAATTGAATATCCTAGTATTATAAATCAATCATTTGACTATAATTTTGTACATTCATACTTTGCGAGATAGCTATACTTTACTTAGTTTATTTTATAACAATTCATATAGTCCTTCCAAATCTATTCNTTTCCAAGCCTAATTGGTATTGTTTGAAACAAATATAGAATTCTGGGTAAAGTATTCATTTTGATTGTTGAAATTCTCCCTATTTGTGACAATTGTAGGTTTTCCCATTTCGTCAAATCTAGTGCTATCTGTTTTTTAAGTTTAATGTAATTGTTCTCTTTTAATGTTAATCTTGCTGTCAATTGTATCCCCAAGTACTTAACCTTATTTGTGACTTGAATTTTCAATATATCTGCCAATTCTTCTTTTTGTCTTGGTAGCATATTCTTTGTCAAAATCTTTGTCATCTTTGTTTATTTTCAGGCCAGCCACCTTGCCATATGCCTCTAAATAATAGTGATCCTTCTTGAATGCAATCTGTTTAATGGTATATCTAAAGCCAATGCATTGACTTCCTCCTTTGTTCCTCGGATAAAGTCGAAAATAGACCAGTGGAATATAGGATTTTGTTGCATTGGTACACAGAAGTGGTAGAAGTTCTGAAATTCTTACTCTGTAATCATTTATCATTGAGCTATAATCATGTGGGTTGAATTACCTAGACAATAGTGGTGAATATGGAATGTGTTTAATGAATTATAAGTCTCAAATTTTTCAGTGGCAAACAATGAATGAAATTTGTATGAGGATGCATACTAATAAAACATTAAGTTTTATTTTTAATACTGAAATGCCATATTATGCAACTTTCCAGTATATAATGACTAATATCCATCCACTGAAATATAGAAAACAATGGCTACTAAATTAGTTTTTCTCTGCATGGCTTTGGAAAATATAATGCGCTATGCAACTATAGAAACTGTTAATATGGCTTCTGAAAGTGTGTTTGCATCATTTGTTTACCCCTGAAAATAAGAGCTACCATGAATCTGATTTTCATGTGTGTAGGTTTCAAAAAGTATTCTTTACTAGTCTGGAAACTTGGAGAACTTAATCCTCAGTTTTATCTATCAGAATACCACTCACTATCATTGGATAATTAGGGCTTTAATATTTTTAAGGGCAGATTCTGTCAGAATTTTTTTTAGCCAATGTATTCATAGATCTATCCCTCATGGCTTTCTTTTTTCCTTACCTACAATTAAGTGTTCACTCTTTTTATATACTCTCAATACTCTTTATTCTGTTTAAAGTTGGAATATATGTTGCTGTCAAAAATCAAACATTAGTTATTTTTGCATCTGTTCAGTTTCAGGTCGAATTTGGATGCCTTGTGATGATGATGGGACACAATAATAGATTTTGGATTCTAACCTTGGGCTTCTTTCAAAGTTAACACTGTAACTTTGTATCTATTCTCTTTTATGACAGAAATGAAAACCAGATCCAGTCTCCCAATCAGTCTTTCTTTTAAAAAATGTGTCTGTATTAAAATCATTATCAGCTATTTGGTTACAACACCCTTGACTTTAAATGCCAAGCAGCTGATTAAGGCAGGAGAGATTGGCATCTGGAAGATGGCTATAATTGTAGCTCCAGTGCAATCTGGATTTGAATAATCACCATGGTGCAAAGCACAGCAAATAGCATAGTAACCACAGGCTATGGAAATCTTTTAAAATCACTGCATGAAAATAGGGCATTTTTTGCACCTTCAGTGGTTTTACTTCTTAAAATGTCCTTCGTATGCTCTTCATTTAGTTCTTTCACTATAGGTTGATAGAAAAGTTATGTGAAAATAAGACATTCTAGTATTTATGCAATCTCTTACCACTAATATTATAGCCAACCTATTTGCAAAACAGGTTAAAAAAAACAAAGATTCTATCCAATTCCTACATTTAATTTTTGTTGTCCATTTATGCAGCTTAAAATCCCCTCTCTCAAAGTTCTTCTTTCAGTGCAATATATGCCATCACCTGCTGGCAGTGGCTGCCTTATTTCAATATAAATGAAATAAGCAATGAGGAATTTTGTAAGTGCTTTGGACTTCATTTACCAGCATTTGTGATTAGCCTGGCTACTGGATAGAGTTACAAACCAAGATACCAGAAAGTCACCATGTTGTTTTCCCCCTCCCTAGGACAAGTAAATCAGGTTTTTTTTGTATATAGAAAATCTTTGTGTCGTGTCTACAATTGGGACTAGCAGTTCTGTCATTAAGCAAAGTGGTCGCTTGGTGGAAAATCACATGACCACAGCTGCATTTTCCTTTTCTCTACTCCCCAGCTCTTTGGAATGTTTATCTCAGCCCTGGGATAACTAGCAATCAATCCTACTTACATTCATTGGAGAGGAAGGGATTATAAGAGAGTAAACAGATTCATAGTCGGGAATACACATGGAAAGCAATGCAATGGCAGTGACAGCCTTGAGCACACTATAACAACTGATGTACTCCCCATGTGCCTGCTTACTTTTTTTGTAAACCTTTCCTCTTCACTCCGCAGAGGGAGGGAGGGAGGAGAAAACAGCTCAGGCACAGGACAATACATACTGGCTGTAATAGTGAGCTCATGATTGAGGCATGTAAAGATCATGTAAATTGTAAATTTATTTTTTCAGCATCACCGTGACTTTGAATGATTATTGAACAAGGCAGTCAGTAAGCGAGGGCTACCTGTACACAGAAATAAAAATATTCAAAAAACCAGAAGAAGACCATTTCCATTTTCTTGGATATGCTTTTGTTGATCTGACAAGTGCCTTTTTCATCAGAAATCTTTTAGAGGGAAGCTCCTACATGAAATGGGTGGACTAAGAATAACACTAATCAATTGGGGTTCCCTTTATTTAACTGGAATCAAGCATCAGCTAACAGGAAAAATGTTGTAAAGTACTCTGTTTTGTTTGCTGTCTAGCATGTTATTTGAAAATTCAAAGTACAGTGCTACAAAGAAACTTAAAACTGTTCTTTTGCACAAATTGCATCCATATCTGAGTAAGAGTGCCTTGCCTCCGGCCACCTGTTGAGTTGCCAGTAGAGGTGGGATTAAAGCAAGCTGGCACCTAAATCCACCATTTCTGACCAAGAAAGTTTTTCCCTCCTCCTCATTGCTTGGTATAATTCACTTTTGTGATATTATTCCCATGCAGGCTGCCAAACGAGTAATTTTATTATCAGGAACCCCTGCCATGTCACGTCCTGCAGAGCTGTACACACAGATTGCAATGGTCCAACCAACCTTCTTCCCTCAGTTCCATGATTTTGGGGTCCGCTACTGTGATGCTAAACAGGTAATCTAGATATGCTTACATGTCTGCCAGAAAAAAAAGGCTATTTGGGAATAATAATCTTTCAGACTGGAGAGCATTTCATGCTATATTAGATTTAGCAAATTTGGTTTGCAGATTCCTTTCTGTAGAGAAAATAACTGTACAGTGCTAACTGGCTGTAGAATGCATGTACCTGTAATTGTCTTGCTTTTTTTTAAATGAAGCTCTTTATGGAAATAAAATTTAGTCCTTCTTGAGCAAATGATAAAAGCTGAGAAGCCTTAGAAGAATTTGATCTTCTGTTGCGGTACATCTTGTCTGTGGACTTTAGCATTAAATTCTTTGTCCAAAATCTTCCTTTTATCCAGAATGACTCTTTAATAGCATCCCTAAAGAATCTGCCATTTTGTTTTATAAAATGCCACCGGTTTTTCCAAAGCTCTTTGTCCATTCATATTCATATAAAGATTCATTTGTTTACCCTACAGAAAAATTTCATTCCAAAATTAACTGTAACAACTTCCTATATAATTTATAGACATATAAGGCATGGTTCACAGAATTATTAGCTAGGATTTTGTAGTTGTTGTTTGTTGATCAAATATAGCAGCCTTGTTCATACTTAATGTGATTTGTTTGATAGATTACGTCCATGTGTAACCCACAGCATGGAATGAGCAAAGTAGAAAAAGAATCTACTGTAGTCATGCCTCTTATCTTTCTGAAATAGGACAAAAAATTAAGAAGAAATTACTATGGGTGCTCAGTGCAGCTAATTTGCTCCACTAGTTTTCTGCAACACCAGAGTTCATTGATTTAACCCTCTTTCTCTAGGCATGAAAATGTTTGTGGTTATATTAGCTTATATTAGCAAAAAGATAAGTGAATTATATACCCTGAAGAGACAAGGGTATATTGTTATTGAATATTTGGTTAAATTTCAAACACAGTTAAAGGGGTTGTGTTTTAAGGATATTACAATCTAGACATTATGTCAACATCCATAGATACATTCTTAGAAGAGAGCAGGGGTGGGATTCTACCAGTCTGCACCTATTTGCTAGAACCAAGAAAGAAACAAGTATAAAGAAATGGCTACTTATATTCTTCACAACAGTTATAAATACAAATATATTTTGATCTTTCTCTAAACTTACTTCATATTGCCTTCATATAATCTATCCTAATAATCAAACGCATAAATCACAAGTTCATTGTTTTTTTGGGGGGGTTCCTAAGAGGCTGAGTTGGGTGTTTTAAAATGTTTATTGTGCTGATGAGGGAAATGTTCTTGCTTTGCATTGCAACTCACATTAATGTCCTGCATGAATTTCAGGGGCCCTGGGGGTGGGATTATTCTGGATCTTCCAACCTTGGGGAACTGAAGCTCCTGTTAGAAGAAACAGTCATGATCCGTCGCCTGAAATCTGATGTGCTTTCTCAGCTTCCTGCAAAGCAGCGCAAAATGGTAGTGGTAACTCCGGAAGGCATTAATTCAAGAACCAAAGCTGAGTTGGCAGCAGCTGCAAAGGAAATGGCAAAGGGTTTTAAAAGCGTAAGTCAAAAATATTAGTCTAGAACATGGCGGTATTTAATTAGAATGCTAAAATAACTGTTTTAAAGTGCAAAACATAGATACTGATGAACAGAGTTGGAAGGGACCTTGTAGGTTAAGGCTAGGTCCCACTGGCCGACGGACGCAAAACGTATGCATAAAGGACACAGCGGACGAGCAAAATTTCGGGAGTGGCTCCATCACGTCGGCTCATCTGTTGTCATCCTCTCCAAAAAGTGGTGAAAATTTGCATAAACAGAACAGAAAAGAATGGACGTGGGTAGTATGTAGAGGGGATATTAAACGGATGTTCATAGGAAGCCTAGCAGATGGAAGGGATACCTCCGAAGGGGTTCCGGGGGATAATTGCGAAGTGGACGCATAGCGGATGAAGCGGATGCATCACGTACACCTAAAGGAAAGAAAGGGGATGCCGCGCGACGTATTCGAATGCAAACTTCACTGCACACCCTTTCTATTTCCGTGCTATAACGCTATGTAGACGTTCCGTGTACCTTTTGTTCCCTCCTCTTTCCGTTTTCAGCTGCAGCGGATGTGAGTTGCGAGGATGCCCAGAGGATGCAGAGAGGACACGTGGACGTTTAATGGATGACAAAACGGACATAGAACGTTTGTTGCTCGTATGTCGCGGATTACATCGTACACGGTAGAAAGTTCATCCGTTCACAAAGTTTTGTGCAGCTCAAAACTTCTTGAGCGGATGAAATCGCAGTGGACGGATGCTCTAAGGATAGAGCGTATGAAGCACGTATGCAATGAGTACACAAACGGATGCATAGCGTTTTCCAACAGATGGCAAGCTTTTTTTTTAACATTTTACATCCTCTTGGCATCCGTAAGTGCAGTGAGACAGGCCTTTATCTAGCCCAACCCCCGCCCGCTCCCCGACCGCCCCTTCCCACCCGCCTCCCGCCCCCCCCCCCACACCCCCCCCCGCCACACTACCCCAGCCCCGCCCCGATCGCCGGTCCGCTCGCCTCCCACCCCCCCCGCCACGACCGCGCACCCCCCCTCACCCCCATCCACCACCCCAGGCGCCCACCCCCCCAGGCTGCCCCCGCCCGGGCCGCCCCCACCGCGCGCCGCTCGCCCCGCGCACGCGCGCCCAACCGCGCCACACCCAACGCCCATCGAACCCCCCCCCCCTCCCATCCCACCGCCGCCCCCTCCCTCCCCCCCCGCCGCCCCGCTCCCCCCACCCGCCCCACCCCACCCTACGTGCCCCCACCAACGGCAGACCTACAGCCCACGCGCCCGGCCCCCCCCCCCCCGCCCCCCACCCCCCGTCCCCCCTCCCCCCCGGCGACCTCCTTCCCCCTCACCCCCCACGCCCGCCCCCACCCCACAACCCCCCCCCACGACAATCTTTTCTGCACAGATGACGTCCCCAGTCTCTCTCTCTTGTACAAGCTTTGCCCAGTGATCCCAGTCTCTTCTTGAAAGCTTCCAGTGATGAAGCTCCCACAACTTCTGAAGGCAAGCTGTTCCATTGGTTGATTGTTCTGTTTTGTTTGTCTTCTAGATTAATTATAATTGTAATAATTTTTTTCAAATTCTAGAATCTAGAATTCTAGAATGCCACATCTCAGAATTGTACTAACCCATGAAGAAAGGATATATCTAATAAGTTTCTAAAGCTGAGCACTTTAAAACCAAACAAATCCACTCTGGGTTTTCTCTGTGGTATGTTTGAAAGCTCAAACCATAGTATTGATTCATAATGAAGGTTAGCGTAAAGTAGGCTTTGACATGATATGCTTGTGTTTCTAAGGTGAGAGAGGTGGTTCTATTTGTATAGGTTTGTTATGAGGCAAGATCACTGACTGCAGGTTTTAATGAAGGTTTGCCCATTTAGCAGATTGGAGAGGAGGCAGAGTAACTTTGTTTAAACTCTGCCTTTGTTTGAGAGGCAACTACTAAAAGATAAATTTCATGGGTGGAAAATCTTAAGTCAGGCCCACTTCACGTTATGCATTGAATGCATCTTCAAGTGGATTCTAGGGTAAAGTACACGGGTAGGGAGGAAGGCACCTAAGAAACTCCATGGGCTCCACTGCTACTTTAGAATAAAAGAAAATCAAAGAGTTTCATAAATAGTCAAAGAAGGATTTCTTTTCCTATTAGAGTTATTTCATGGTCCCAGGACTTCTTTGGTGTTTCAGTCAGTCTTATGATTTCTAAAATGTTTTGAGTTGCAAAACTGATAAATAATACATAGATGATGTGAAATCCACTGATATTCATTTTGTTGAAACTGTGTTAAATTATAGAACTGTGTATGCTATGTGATAATTTTATTTCAAGTAATGTATACATTTTGATACATTATACATGTATCATTAAACTTGGGATATATACTTTATATACATTATATATATATATAAGTTATATATTAGCCATGAGATAGACATTAGCCATAAGGAAAAAAGGAAGTGACTAAGGGATTTCCAAACAGATCACTGTTTCAACTTCTGGTAGCTTCCCATTCCTAGGAACTAAGAAATTAATCTCCTGAGAGTCTCTTTGATAGTGAAATGGGCAGCATATACATTTAACAATAAATAAATTGGTGCCAAGTATTTTCAGAATTTCACTGTTGTCAAATTTAGCAAATACTGCTAGTTTGGGGACAAAGAATTTGGGTTTATAAATTTTTGCCTTTTAAAAACTCTGCCTTTTTGTTCTCAGTTTAATGACACTAGTTTTTTGCATTCTTAATCCTAACTCACCTAAAAGTAAAAACCAAAAGGAGACTAGGTCAGGGTAGTAATTAATTTGCATTGGGTTGAATATGCAATTCAGAGGTTATAGGATATTTAAAAAGTACTTTTAAAAAATTGTGAATTTTTCTTAGCCTCTGAGTTTGTAGGTATAACCAAAGAGTTTTTCAAATATTTTTTTCAGAAGCAAGAACAGAAGGAAGCACTCATTGTCTTCTACAACAAGACTTCAGAAGCCAAAATTCACTGTATCCTGTAAGTTGCTTTTTTTGGCGTGTAATGCAGCTAAGTTATCAGATCAATCCTGACTATAATGGAAAGATGCAACATACTGTAAACGTGGTTTGCTTGGATCCTAGAGAAATATCTGTTAAAAGACAAGAATTATAATGGAAATATCATTATATTTAATGATATTTGTGAGACAGTCTGATGAATTTTGTTAGAATTGTGTTCAGTGATACAAACACCAATTGTTCCCATTATTTTTACTTAATCATTTTGATCAGGCAAATTTTTATGTCGAGATTGCCAACAGTAAGATAAACTATCAGTCAACTGAAGTAACTGTTTCCTTATCTTAGAGCAAAAGGTACTCAGTCTTTCTTTGCTTGGCTAAGTTATGGCTAATGGGCTTTGAATCTTCCAAGTTGTGAATTTGGGAAATGGCGTAAGAAGAGATGCTAGCTATTACAGGGAACTTTTTAGAGATCATAATAGAGTAAGATGTGAGCCCCGGACCCAGCAGCACCCAGACTTCTCTTTGTGAAGGAACTTTTCTATATATACCCTCAAGAACTGCTAATAGTAAGATGTCAAACTGTGTTGGCATAAATATGGTATTTGTGAAGGGTGAATTCCTGAAGGCATCTTAAAAAGATCTGATTTTCTGTTCATTCTTTATAGAAATGGAACTAAGTTCCATGTGAATTCTACATATAAAAGCTTTGTTTAAATTTTGCCATGGCCTGCTCATGAGTTTAAAAGATGGTATCCATAGTATTGTAGTTGCTTCAATTTTTGGAAGATTGATAGTTATTGGCCAGAGTTAGCTATTGATCAAGCCTTTGGAGACAAAAATTAGCTTTAAGGATAGGGTACTTGACCTCAGTTTGACTTTGTTCAACACTATCTTAGTGTTAGATTGAAGGCAAATAATAGATTTTTAGCTAGCGCTTTTGACCCATTTTTTTGCCTTGTGGTGCCAAAAGCTCTAGTCTAAATTATCTTGATTTCACAAATCTCAAATGTATGCAAAAACAATACTATTCATGTTTATTCTCCCTAATTGCAGAGAATATATCCTAGATTTATTGGAAAGTGGAAGACAGAAATTTCTGGTATTTGCTCATCACAAGCTAATTTTGGATGCAATCTGTGAAGAATTGGAGAAAAAGGTACAATTGCTGCTGCATAACTCCATATTGAGGTCAAGGTTAGGGTTGGGAGGTTGGAATCACTCGTCTAAATAATCTACTTTACACATGAATTCTTCACATTTTGATTCTATTTATGAAACTGAGTCCAATAGCTTATAATTATTTTGATTGCTCTGTGATGTAATAACTGAAAATGAGCATATATAGATTTTGCCTAATATTTAATTATGGGGACATTCAGAAACTTTCTTTCCTTGAGTTTATACATCTTGAGACACGAATGGAACTTACTTAGATATAAGAATAGGAATGTAACTTGTAATCTGTTGGTTCTGAAAAGCTCAGCTTGGCATAGTGAGAGCAAATCTTTACATTTTTGGACAGGAGCTAAGAAAAAAGCAAACTTTGGTGATGTTACTCTTCGTTTCTTCTCCTTCTCTTTCAGAACATTGGTTTCATTCGTATTGATGGTTCCACCCCCTCAGCTGAGCGTCAGTCTCTCAGTCAAGAATTCCAGTTCTCTGATAAGCTGTCAGTGGCCATCCTCTCCTTGACCGCTGCTAATATGGGCCTTACCCTCTCTTCTGCCGACTTGGTTGTATTTACTGAATTGTTCTGGAACCCTGGGGTAAGAAGACTTTGTCCAATATTGCTTCTGCTAAAATAAGTTTTCCATTCATCCATCCAATAAATTTACATTGCCACTCAACTTATGTACATGATTGTGTACAGCTATTATTTAAAAAAAAACATAAGATAAAACAGCTCAGAATTAAAACAATATCATCATTCTGTTTAAAGTAGAAAATTTAGAGGGAATTGAATTTCATGTAGAGAAGGAAGAATTTGGCAAAGAAGAAGTAATTTTGCTTCACATAATTTTCTATATAAACTATAGCTCCAATTATTTTATGCTGATCTTAGCCTTCTAACAGGATTGCTTCATAGCTATGGTCATTGGTGAAACTTGCCTGGAGACAAGTATTGTGTGTAGGATTATTTTGTCCCACTCTCTTTGATTTATTTTATGTTAGTGCTCTTTTGTCAAAAATAGTTAAAACCTTTATAAGCTTTCCTATTATTTAAAAAAAGTCATTGGAAATAGTGGTAAGCATGCCAAGTCTGCTTCCCTTAGCATAGAGAAGAGCAAAAACGTAAGAGTATCCCCATGTGACTTAAATGATGAAAAATATGCTGGAAATTATAATGTTAGTCTTCATGATAGAGATTCTTTGCTTGTGGAAGAAAGAGGAAGGAGGACAAGACAAAGAGGAAAAGATCTGTTTCTGCTTCTCTTTCTTCCATGTAAAACATCAATTTTGCAATGTCTGAAGAAGGTTAATGAATCATTTTTCGAATATAAATGGGAATACACCAAATAATCAACTAATCCATTTAAACATTATTATAAGAACAGCTACATACTCTCTAAATCTTAAACGGGTATATTAGGAATTCCATCCACCAGTTCTCTTATTTTTAAATATATTTTTGTCATCCACTTGAAACGGAACTACCATCACATTATTCCAAATACATTATATCACTGGTTTATTATGTATTGTACTATTGTTTATTAGTTCATTGATCACAGCAGTTTCCTTTATTTTTTTCTAATTTATATATTCTACTTTTAAATATAGGTTTTGATGCAAGCGGAAGATCGGGCACACCGAATTGGACAGACTAGTTCTGTAGATATCCATTATTTGGTAGCAAAGGGCACAGCAGATGATTACTTATGGTAGGGAGAATAAAATGTTTTTATGTCTCTATAGATTACGACTTATGATCCTGAGAAAATAAATAATACTTCAATAGGAATCTTGAGTTCAATAGTACTTCTATTGTGATAAAATGGCAACATCAGCACTGTTTCCTGATCTTCCTCTTGCTGTCTCTATCAGTATGACAAATAATGACAAAGTACTTGGATTCTAGAAACATGCAATTGGGGAATTTTATTGCAGAAATTGAAATAGCTTTAATGTGGTTACTAAGAGCCAGGTGATCTAGTTGTTAAGACATCAGGCTACAAACTGGGAAATCATGAGTTCTAGTCCTACCTTAGGCATGAAAGCCAGCTGGGTGACTTTGAACCAGTCACTCTTTATCAGCTCAGTCCACCACACAGGTTTGTGGTAGGCAAAATAAGAGGAAAGAGCATTAGGTATTTTCACCACCTTGAGTTTATTATTATTATTGATAGATAATAATAGTGGGTTATAAATAAATACAAACTACTGCTGTATTCTAACTCTGTAACACTTCGAATAGAAAACCTGAGTGTTGAGAATAGAACCTATTCTTGCCAAAAATGTTTTGCGACTTTTATTTATTTATTTACAAGATTTATATGGCTGTCCATCTTAAGCAACTCGACAATTCTCAACAATTACCTTACACTCTTCAGCAATTCATATGCTGTAAATTTCAGAGTTGTGTACTGCATTTATGTGCTACTTTTGCTTCAGGAACTTAAGGCATGTATATGGAACCCCCATCCAATATTATCTTCAAAGCAACTGTGTAAGATAGTTTAGGTTGAAGTTTAGAGATTGCCTCAAATCGATCAACAGGTTTTATGGCTGAGTGAGGGTATTAGAATACTCCTGGTCCCAATCCAGTATTCATGATTGTATTACATAAGAAAAATTGAACACATCTAATGCATACCTTCTATTGTTTTATGACAAACAAATAATTTTTAATAGTTTTCATGACCTACATGATTATAATAGTAACTAGATGTATTAGCTTCATTATAATAGCCATTTTCAGTATGCAAAAAGTACTGAAGGACTGTCCCTTAGTATGTTTTGAGAATTGAAGTTACTGTTGTCAACTCATAAAATATTTATATTTTTAGAGTCTTTTTAGAGTTGCCAAGGGAGGGGAAAGGGCAGTGCGGCAGCTTGGAAAGCAAAAGTGCACTCCATAAATATTTTTTCAAAGATAGTAACTAGATGACTGAAGTTTCTGCGCACAAAATTCTAACTAGAGAAGATGATTGATGATGGCTATGGATATGTCTTGGCTATGGATATGTCTCATTGGAGAATATGAATTATGATACACCCAGGGGGTAGGGGAAAACCAGGGTCAAGGGTGACAATGAATTATGTGTCTCAGAGTTGGCTACACCCAGGCAGTGCCAGATATGTTAACTCCCAATGAATCCTTTTGAAATTTTAGAAGTTTGGCTTGAGACTCATGATATAATTAAGGTAACTGCCAGAATCCTGACAACTGTATTTTTCATAGGCCATTGATTGAAAAGAAGATCAGGGTGTTAGGTGAAGCTGGTTTATCAGAAGCCAAGTTCTCTGAGACAGCGGAAACCACAAATTACTATACCTGCAAGGTAAACTACTGTATTGCAAACAAAGTTTCACAATTTAATGTAAGATAGTTCTTAAAACATATAATACCTTGAGCAGCAAAAGAAGGAAGCAAATGGGGATTATAATACATACAAATGTATTTAAGACATTTAGACATAAATATGACATTTAGACATTAATGACAGCCCTTTAGAGCAGGACTGGGGAACCCAAGGCTCTCCCAGAATCCTTCCCCCTTGCCTGAGCTGGCTGTGATTGATGGATAAATCCAGAAGGCCACTGGTTCCCTATTCTTGCTTTAGAGAAGCAAAATTAATTATGGGAGAAAGAACAAAGACACGTGAGGGCTGTAATTAAAATAAAAACAGTAAAAATTTCTGATGTGACCAAAATGATGTAGGACAATTTTGAAATAAAACCTGCTTACAGACACTAACCATTTACTGAGCGGTTTGCAGGTCTGTGGGCACAAGTGCACTTCAGTCTAATTTCAGAAAACTTGTCCAGGCAATAAATTCAAACCTCTATTAAAAATTATCTCTCTCCCAGAGCCTAATAGCAATATAGCACGTAGACTTATATACCGCTTCACGGTGCTTTACAGCCCTCTGTAAACAGTTTACAGAGTCAGCATATTGCCCCCAACAATCTGGGTCCTCATTTTACCCACCTCAGAAGGATGGAAGGCTGAGTCAACTGGGAGCCTGATGAGATTTGAACTGCCAAATTGCAGGCAGTCAGCAGCCAGCAGAAGTAGCCTGCAGTACTGCATTTTAACCATTGCGCCACCATGGCTCATGCTAATGCTTGAGGAGGAGAGAAGAGAGAGGCCAGGAAAGAAAGTGTACTCCAGAGAAAGAAGGAACACATTCATCCATGTTTACTTACAGTACTATTCAGTTCTTTTTTTAGCCACACCCACTTATTTGACTTCCAGCAGCTAATCTCCCGTCTAGGACTATGTAAAGTTAACTTCTCAGTTTGTATGTATAATGCCAGTGAGTTAATATTTTCCTCAGAATACATCCTAGTTAAAAAAGTAGTTACAGGTAGTCCTTGACATATGACGTAACGGAGCATGCCCATTATGTTCACAGGTCATAAAGGCAAAGATTTTACAACTTTTTTGTGGCATATGTTAAGTAGCTGCAGCAATCATAAAGTGAAAGCTGTGGTAATTAAATCTGTAATCATTAAAAGCAGTGGTTTGCTATCGGCACAGTTTTGCTAAAAACTGGAATTAAATGCCAATTTTTTGCAAAACCATCATAAAATGGGGTTCACATGACCACGAAATGCTGCAAACTGTCATAAATGTGGCCGTGTTGTCCAGTGCCTAAGTTTGGCTGCATGACTGCAGAGGGAGCTTCCCCATTGGAACTTTGAATCCGTGCCATAAGTCCTCAATTTGTGTCAGTCATAACTTTAAATGGGTCACCAAGCGAACAGTCTTAAGTCGAGGATTATCTGTACCATTAGGATTATTTTGGGGAAGTTAGGGCCCATGTTTGGATCAAAGGAAGGCACCCACTGGCTGCATTGCTTTTTGACAAATGTGTTCCTTTGTTACTGAGAATTTGACCACCAGTTTCCTGTGCCTTTCTTATTTTGTTTCAGATGGCAGGGAGAAATAAATATATGGTTCAGTTCTCTTTCTAATATCTGGAGGTTTTTTGTATCTCTATGCATTTCCTGTGTTACTTTTCTGAATTTATGTTTTACTGATAATTGGAGCTGTTTTGTTATAAAGAAACAAGTCAACAGGAGTTTATCTTTAATTCCATAGGAGGACACCAAGCAGCAGACCATGTTGGACCTTTTCCAGAGGATTTTCTCAGAAGATACAGAGGAAATGGACAAAGCCTTCTTTGGGGAGAAAGTGGAGACATGTGAAGATTCTGGGCAGGAAAACTCATTGAACAATAGAGCAGGACATTTTTTCTCAGCAAGTCCATGCAAAAAAAAGCGTACTCAATAATTTCCATTGATATAAGTGTATTATAGAATATTACATAATTATACTTATTTTTATTAGTTAAATTGTTATTTAAAGAGAAAAAAAATCAGTGCCATCAGTGAATTATTTGGTTTCTCAAATAAACTATGTTTAAATGTAGGATATATACTTATTTTTATATAATAAAACAAATCTCTATTTTACTCAGTCACTTGTAGTTCAAAGCTCTGCATGCTGTAACATAATGGAACTTGAATCTCAGGTAACTATTTTCAGATTGAAATTCTAATCCTATCAACTATTGAAAAACAAAGTTTAATCAAAAAAGTTCCAAAAATTCCTGGATCATCCAAATATTTACTTTAAAGCAATAATTTTTTCCTCAGGATACCACAGAGGATCAACATAAACAAAATATTTTGCCAGTGCAAATCGGAATTTGGCCAAAATTTGAACACTACAATTTGTCAGATAATTTCATTGATCGATTTTTGTTCAAATTTTAAACATTGGGTGTTCTGTAAAGTAAGCAATAGATGAATGTTTTTTTAGGTGTTTTCAGAACAATTAGTGGATCCGTAAAATTTTTTGAAGGAATATATGATGGGAGGAAAAGTTAATATTAAGAATTATAAATATCAAGCAAATAAATATACAATTAAAAATAAATAATTATTCTTAATAGACATCCAAGAAAAAAAGAGTATTCCTATTATTAATTCATATTAAATTGAATAGAAGAGTCAGTTCGTAGTCATGCTAGAAATCAGAAGGCTGTGAATTCTAGTCCTGACTTTGGCTCAAATATAGCTCTACGGCTTGAGCCATTCACTTTTTCTCACCCCTAGAAAGGTAGCAATGGCAAATCACTTCTGAAAAACCTTGCCAAGAAAACTGTAGGGACTTGTGCAAGCGAAGTCCAAGAGTGAATTGAAGGGGAAATATATTTTAATGGGCTTCTTTGAAAATTGAGCACAAGTTTGCAGTTAAGCCCTTAATTAAAACTTCATTTAAAAGGTATAAATCTCGAGTTTAACTGAACAATATATAGCTGATAATTTAGATCCCTTCCCCTTCCCATACAATGAAATATTTTTTAAAAATATATTTTTATTAATTTTCTTTTGTTATATTGTAAATCATCATGGAATCAACAACATTTTGGCATCTATACAGATTTTTGGTTTAAATATCATAATACATTATATTACATTTGTCTATTATTAAATAATAGCTTTAACTATGATTACTATTCTTATATCTTTATATAATTTACAAAATTTTATTTTATTTTCTTAAGGATTGTTTCAATTAACATTTTTGTCTCACTTCTTAGTTCTGTCTGTTATCCATTTATATCAATTGTTCCAAATTGAAAAGAATTCAGAGTCGTATTTTTCTTTATATTTCATTGTTAACATCTTCATCTCAGCACTTTGTTACTTTGTGTATTATCAGTTCTTCATTAGAGGTATTTGGTGTTTTCCATACCTGCACAAAGGCTATTCTGGTGGCTGTTGTAATATGTAACAATAAGTATTTTACTTCTTTCGGTAATCTTTCTTTGATGATTCCTAAGAGGAAGGTTTCCGGTCTGAGCTCAGTCTGATAACCAGTGATCTCTTGTAACCAATTTTTAATTTGAATCCATTATGTCCTGGCCTCGGGGCACAACCACCACATGTGATAAAATGTACCATCAACTTTTTTACATTTCCAACATTTGGGACTCATGTTGGGGTAGATTTTTGCCAATCTCGTTGGAGCTAAATACCATCTATAAAACATTTTGTATATATTTTCTTGGTATGCCGCAGATACCGTTAACTTATAATTTGTTCCATATTTTCTCCCATTCCTCTAAGTTTATAGTGTATCCAAAATTCTGTGCCCATGCAATCATTGTGCTTTTGACTATTTCCTCTTCCATTTTAAAATCTAATAAATATTTGTTTATTTTAGTTATAATTTTTTGTTCCGGTCCCTTTAATATTTTATCTAATTGGTTCTGCCCTTTGTCAAATCCAAAATCTTTTAAGTCTTTTTTATATTTATTTTGAATTTGCAAATATGGCCACCAATCGACGATGATTCCATTTTCCTTCAGTTCTTGGTTTGATTTTAATTTTCCTTGACTATCTAATAATTCTTCATAGCTTACCATTTTCTGTAGGTCTAATCTATTTGGATGGATTATGGCTTCCATGATTGACAGCCATTATGGGATTTCCATATAATGTTTGCCTTTTATTTTTTTCCAGGTTGTAATCAATGAATCTTTTATTAGATGGTGATTGAAATAAGTACCTACATTACTTTTGTTTTCCCACAAAAATGCATGCCAACCTATCAGGAGGTCATGTCCTTCTAATGTTATGATTCTCTTGTCTTTTAATTTAACCCAATCCTTAATCCAATTCAACACTGCTGCCTGATAATAAAGCTCCCATTCTGGTAGTCCAAGACCGCCTCTGCTGTTATCTTGTAATAATTTCAATTTGATGCGTGGCCGCTTGCCCAACCAGACAAACTTGGCATAAAATATTACTGGCACAGTCAATTTCTGTGACTCTTGTGATGTTGCCTTCATCTTGGCCTCGGCTTGTGATTGACAGGCTTAAATCATTCTGAGCTGTATCACCATTGAAATAATACTTTCTCTTTTATGAACTGGGTGGATGACTGAGAATCTCTATAGACATCTATGGGCTTGTTATTTTTACATGATAAAATACACTGCTCAAAAAAATAAAGGGAACACAAAAAAAAGACAAGACAAGAAAAAAAAAAGATCTGAATGAATGAAATATTCTTATTAAATACTTTGTTCATTACACAAAAAATTATCAATGGAAATCAATTAGCAACCCATGGAGGTCTGGTAATTTGGAGTTACACTCAAAGTGGAAAAAAACACTACAGGCTGATCCAAACTTGATGTAATGTCCTTCAAACAAGTCAAAATGAGGCTCAGTAGTATGTGTGGCCTCCACGTGCCTGTATGACCTCCCTACAATGCTGGGCATGTTCCTGATGAGGTGGCAGATGGTCTCCTGAGGGGATCATCCTCCCGACATCTGGACTAAAGTATCCCCAACTCCTGGACAGTCTGTGGTGCACAATTGACGGTGGATGGAGCGAGACATGATGTCCCAGATGTACCCAATTGGATTCAGGTCTGGAGAATGGGTGAGCCAGTCCATAGCATCAATGCCTTCGTCTTGCAGAAACTGCTGACACACTCCAGCCACATGAGTTCTTAGCATTGTCTTGCATTAGTAGGAACCCAGGTCAACTGCACCAGCATATGGTCTCACAAGGGGTCTGAGGGATCTCATCTCGGTACCTAATGGCAGTCAGGCTACATTTTGGCGAGCACATGGAGGGCTGTGCGGCCCCCGCAAAGAAATGCCACCCCACACCATAAACTGACCCATGCCAAACCAGTCATGCTGGAGGATGTTGCAGGCAGCAGAATGTTCTCGACAGCGTCTCCAGACCCTGTCACGCCTGTCACATGTGCTCAGTGTGAACCTGCTTTCATCTGTGAAGAGCACCAGGGCGCCAGTAGCAATTTGCCAATCTTGGTTTTTCTCTGGCAAATGCCAAACGTCCTGCCCGTGTTGGGCTGTAAGCACAACCCCCACCTGTGGACGTCAGGTCCTCATACCACCCTCATGGAGTCTAGTCTCTGACCATTTGAGCAGCCACATGCACATTTGTGGCCCACTTGAGGTCATTTTGCAGAGCTCTGGCAGTTCTCCCCCAGTCCCTCCTTGCACAAAGGTGGAGGTAGCGAGTCCTGGATGCTGGGTTGTGTGTCCTCCTACAGCCTCCTCCACGTCTCCTGATGTACTGGCCTATCTGTGCCCGGTAGCACCCCCATGCTCTTGGACACTACGCTGACAGACACAGTCAATCCTCCTTGCCACAGCTCGATTGATGGCCATCCTGGTGAACTGCATACCTGAGCCACTTGTGTGGGTGTAGACTCCGTCTCATGCTACCACTAGAAGTGAAAGCACCCCAGCAATTCAAAAGTGACTAAACCATCAGCCAAAAAGCATAGGAACCGAGAAGTGGTCTGTGGTCACCACCTTGCAGAACAACTCCTTTATTGGGGATGTCTTGCTAACTGCCTCTGCTTTCCACCTGTTGTCTATTCCATTTGCACCACAGATGGTGAAATTGATTGTCATCAGTGTTGCTACTAAGTGTAAGTGGACAGTTTGATTTCACAGAAGTGTGACTGACTTGGAATTACATTGTGTTGTTTAAGTGTTCCCTTTATTTTGAGTAGTGTGTGTATATATGTATATATATACCTGTCCATTTTAAGTATTAATATGGTAAGCATTGATAAATATAATTCATACAAGCCAAAGCTCCTTTGGGGGCCCTCTATGATTTTTAAAAGTGAGAAATCAAAACGTTTAAGAAACAGGGCTCTGAAAAATGTATCGGCATCCACTAAGATAAGCACAATCCTAGCCATTTTTCTATACCAAAAGGATTGTTTATCAATAAATACGGTGTGTTCTATCGTGTTTTTTCAAAACAAAAAATCGCATTTCAACAATACTTTTTATTACCCTTGCATGAAGGGGACATTGCGAGGTGGAAAAAAAACCGAAAACACGGAAGGCTAATTTGTGCAAGTATCAAAAAAGAAAAAGAAAAAGAAAAAGAAAAAAAAAGGCGGTCTAACGAAGTAGTGCCGCCAAACATCAAACGGAGCTCAAAGGAAAAGCCAGACTCTATCGTTGTTCACGTGTGTGCGCTTTTTCTTCCGGTGTCGGCCTGGCCAATGCGCACGCGCAGAAGGCATTTTCTTTCTCTCTGCGGCCTGTCGGGTGAGCAAGATGGTGAGTAGAGTTGCAGTTTGTATTTATGTTCGTTTTCATCCGCTGCCATCTTTCCTGTTACTCCCGTTTGCGGGGCCGGCGTCTGGGAATATGCGGAATGAAATACATGGGGAAACGATATCTGGGGGGATACTGGGGGAATATTTGAGGATGATCCTGGGGCCGACTCGCCAGAATCTGCCGGGGAGAGTCGGCTTCGGGAAGAGCCGAGTATGTGAATCAGGCGGGACTGTAGACGCTAAAACATCAAGCTTTCGCCTTTGCTCCTCTCTCCTTTCTGCAAAACGGCGCTTGAATGGAAAGCACTTAATTTGGGGGTAATTGATTTCTTACTTCGCCTGCAAGTCAGTGTTGATTTTAGTGCAAAAACACTCTTGTTGCAGGGGGCAGCTGCTGTTGACATTTTTTAAAAAAAATGGTTGATTATTTGTGGCTGAAACTTTCCAATTTCAAAAGTACAGATGAAGCGCTTTAGCAGCCATTCTGTTGTTCGTTGTATCTTTCTCCGATCTCCCCCTTTTTTTCCTCATAAATTTTCCATCAAGTTTTAAATCTTTTTTTAAAGGTTTCTATAGGGAGAAAAAAATAGGTTTGTCAATACTCGGAGCCCTCTACCAGTCTTAATTTGTAATACTGAGAGATCAGTCACTACCCAGAAGCAATTTGTATTGGGGTCTGGAGTTAGGGATAATAGTTGAACTGACATATGATATTTAGTACATTTTGGGTTATGAGGCAGCAAGTATGAATATTCTGTTATGTAATAGTTAATATGCAATAAAATTATATAATTATGTTACTGCTATTATGCATTTGTCATCTTAAATCAACAAAAAGTTATCCTGTTAGCTGTGCCTCTTGGTTATTTGGGTGAAGTACTGTGGTTAGTGTCTCATATTGATTTGAATGAAAATTATGTTAAACTCACTGAGATGGAAGCAAGCAAATATAGAGTTAGGCTGGTCAGATATATTTTCCCCGATATTTAAATGTGCTTAGCTTGATAATTGTTTGCTTCTTTATTTCCCCACCCCCTCAACTCTGAAGTGGGTTAAGTTGAAAATGTTGGTTTGTAAAAGAGTTACATGCGGACGAGCTGTGGTTTGAACCGATTAAACAAAAACAGTTTGTAATTCAATGTAGCGTGCAAATGCATCTAAAGTTATCTTGTGAAATTAATGATCAAGTGAAGACCTTGGCTTTTCCTACAGTCCATACTTGCGACAACACCTACACCATCTTTCATTCTGTGTACTTATCTTGATGAGAACAGATGATGGTAATAGGAATAAAAAATGTGACACCTTTGTTGCTCTGTTGTAATAGGCCAAGCGTACTAAGAAGGTTGGGATTGTAGGTAAATATGGTACCCGATATGGAGCTTCCCTCAGGAAGATGGTGAAGAAAATTGAAATTAGCCAACACGCTAAGTATACATGCTCCTTCTGTGGAAAGGTAAGACTATAGCAGCAAATGTATGAAAATATTGTTTTTAATTAGAGGGTGTCCATGTCTTTTTAGCTTTTTTAAGAGATCAGTTATTCCCGAGAGACTTATTTTAGACATAAATTTATGATATTTAGGAATTGATTTTTTAAAAATGCCTACACTAATGTGCCACAGTTTTGGTAGTTTTTACTTCTTTTAGTTCTATGAGGTGTTTGAAGTTCTGAATCCTCCAGAATGAAATAATAAGGCCATTTCTGTGTAAAACCTTGATAATGTATGGATAGTTACTTTGTGTTTTATATGGGGATTTCAGTTACAAGAAAGAAGTTTGAGTTGGACCTAATCCATTCAACCTAATTCATTCTTTCCTATTGGTTCCTCCCATATGTCTTTGGTTCCTATTGGTTCCTCCCATATGTCTTGTTTTGAGAACTAAAATTCCTATGGAAAAGGAAGGATCTGGAAAAATGCTTTACCTTCAGTCTTCTGCTCAGTGTACAGAATGCTTCTAAAATTTAGTAGGGTGCTGTCATAATGTAAAGTATACAATCCTTTTTACGATTGTTTAGGTTAAATATCACTGGTAATAATTGATTTTCCAAATGTTTTGAACCTTCAAAATTAAGGAATTCTACTTAGATGTTATTATAAAACCCAGAAAAATATATTTAAAAAAAAAAGACATTATTTAATTGGGGATATTTTTATTGCTGCAGATGTGCTGAAAAATAACCAATGCAAATAAAAAGTTGTGACTAATTTACTGTCAAACCTATAATTAATTTTTAATTACTGACCCTTGTAGGAACTAGCTTGCTTAACCATACCATTTATTGTGCTTGGAATTTTTACATTGGCTATCTGCTTGAGGAAATTTTACATTCTTCAGAGTGGAGTTAGCAAAATCCTTTCTGCTTTGTTAATAAACTGGTCCATATTAACTATAAAAACAACAACAAGGCATTCCTTGTTGGAGCAGTTCTACAAGAGAGCTTTAAAAATAGTTGCTAAAAGAGAGGAGCAGTAAGCCTGATAATTTCTTTGCTCCCAAGGCATCGGTAGGAGTCATTATGTGACTCCTATGACTTACTTGCTGCACTCTGGGATGTGCTATGACATATGACGCATGCTTCTGTATGCAAGTATTGCCAGTTGGTTCACATGGTTCAATTTATGAAAACAAATGAAATGTGCATTAGAACAATTGAATAAGTAGTTTGATTACTTACCCAAATGGGAAAATATTTTTTCTTACAGACCAAAATGAAGAGGAAAGCAGTGGGTATTTGGCATTGTGGCTCATGTATGAAAACAGTGGCTGGTGGAGCTTGGACCTACAAGTAAGAGAAAGTTTTGAGTGAATATTCCATTTTTATCTATGGTGGGGTGTGCTGTTATAAATTGAGGGAAATACTCAAATGCAATTGATAGATTTTTTTTTGGTTATTGGGTTTGAAATGACCTGATCGAGGGTATTTGGGGCCATGGTAACAGTATATACTTTTAATTATTTTATTTTTAGTTGATTAAGGACACCTCTTGCCCCTTTCTGGGATGAGTAGTAATATTCTATGGTAGGTACATCTCTGATTTGTGGCCAAATTCCTAGCTCTAATAAAAATACTTTTGTTTTTTCCAGCACCACTTCAGCAGTGACAGTGAAATCTGCCATTAGAAGACTGAAGGAGTTAAAAGACCAGTAGAAATATGTTCTTGTTTGAATGTTATCTTTTATCTCATGTCTCACTATCTGCCAATTAAACATGGCTGTGAAAATGTATCTGTATGCAGTTGTGTCAGTACTGGTTTTCTGCAAGCCTAGAGTATACACGTTCCTTCTCGTCATTCCAGATCCATTTATACAAAAATAGGAAGGCAGCACATAAATGTTGCCATACTAATATAAATGCAGAATTAAAACTTTGACTCTCACATCATACTGAATTAAACTATTATGTTGAAATCAATGTTTAATACTGATCCTTCAGTTTTATTTATAATAAATCTGTAAATCCTTAGAAGTAATTTTTCAAAAAGAATGAGGAAATACCTGCAGAATACAGATAGTTTTTGATTTACAACACTTCATTTAATGACCATTCGATGTTACAATGGCACATACATGATTTAAGACTGTTTTTCACATTTATGACCATTGCAGCATCTCAATGACCGTGTGATCAAAATTCAGTCACTTAGCAACTGATTTGTATTTATGACAGTTGCCTTGTCCCAGGGTCATGTGCTGTCCTTTTACAACCTGAAAAAATAAATGGGGAAAGTAAATTCACTTAACCATGTCACTAAGTTTACAACTTAACTACTGTGGCAAGAAAGGTGGTAGAATGGGTGGTAGAATTCCCTTAACAAATGTCTCACTTAACAAATTTTAAACTCTTGTGATTGTAAATCAAGGACTATAATTTTCAGGATCATTAATTTGCAGTCCTTTATATTTGGAAACAGGTAACTATTTGCTTTTGAAGAGATGAATAAAGATTTTCTCATTTAATGTTACTATTTTGAGAAACAAAGGAGGAAAGTGGAAGAAAAGTAGATACAAGTAGTGCAGTATGTAAAGAAGTCTCTTGTTTCAAAAGGATGATTTTGAATTTTCAGCAAAAATCTAGAAGTGCTATTTGTATTTGGCCTGAAGTTGTTTTACCAAGTAAATGGAATGCTGGAAAGAAATTTGCAGCTGCAGCATCCCATAGTTGCACAATCAATGTTTCCAATTGCCTGCTGACTTCCCCATTGATCCTGCTTGCTCGCTGGCAATAAGGGTTACAAAAGGTGATGATGCGACTGGGATATAACAGTTGCCTGAATTGAAATTTTGATGGGATGCTGTAACAACTGCAATCATGAGGACCCAGTAAGTACTTGTTCATGGCTGTGGCAACTTCAAATAGTAAGCAAGTAGATATTAAATGAAGGTTACTGTATATACATGATTCAGTAACAGGAAGCGAGATCAGAAATAAAAAATGCAAAACCTTCCGTGGCTGCTGCTGGTACAAAGGGGTGGGAAGAAATCCTCAAGCAGATTTCATTATGCTTTCCCAAAGGTTTCTTATAGAAATCTGACCTTAAAACAAGTATCAAATAGTCCCTGACTACTGAAGATCCTCAAATAATGGTCAGCTCAGTTCTAAGATTAAGGCATATTCCAGTTTTGCTCAACTTCTAAACTAATAAGTGTAAGTATTAGATAATCTCCCTGATAAATGTCTATGGAGATTCTCAATCATCCAGGTCATGGTTGTCCCAAAGGTGCTTTTTCAAGAGAACTGGACTTTGTTTTTTCTTTGAAGACACTTCTCCAAGAAGCTCAGAGCTGAAGAAGCTTCTTGGATGAGAAGTGAAATGTCTTCAAAGAAAAACCAGAAAATCTAGTTGCCTCTTGGAAAAGCACCTTTGGGTCTCCCTGATAGAAGGCATTTGTTTCCACTATAGTAGATAGTTTCAGGATGTAAGGCTTCATCATTTCTGATGTTTAATGAAAAAATGCTGTAAACAAAATATCTTTTTAAGTCTATCGTTGTGTATAGTAGCTACAGCTGTTGATCTAGCATGGATTAGCAACTCACAGGCTACCTGAAATCATCCACTTCATGCACCCCAAAAGAAATACATTTACCTGGCCTGCAAGAGAATGAGTGCTAATTACTTCCTTGGGTTGCCATTTTAACAATAGCTTCACTTTTAAAAGACCGGAATAATTTTTTTTGCTTATGTAGATTATGTGCTTTTTTCCTGAAAAACTTTGCTACCATCCTAGCTGAACCTTTGTACAATTTTTGAAGTATTGTTTAAAACTAGTTCCCTGAGTGATCTATGGTCATCAGCTATAGTTATACCAAAATTTAAAAAGGATGGACCGAGATCAGTTGAAAATCATAGACCAATTTTGTGTTGTGTTACATGCAAAATTTTGGGATCAATTATAAACCAATCCATCGTTCACCACTTAAGACAAATCATTTGTTAGCAAACAAACAGTTTGGCTTTAGGGAAAACTCATCTTGTATTTTATAACTTTTACACTGTAAAAACATCTGGACTACATGTCTTGATCAAGGTAAAGCTGTCGATGCAATTTACATTGATTTTTGTAAGGCTTTTGATACAATGGTACGTGATAAACTGCTGTTGAAATTAAAATCTTACGGCATTTCTGGACCTTTGCACAAATGGATTGCTGCTTTCCTGTCTAATGCACTGCAGAAAGTCAAAATAGGGACATGCTGTCTAATCCTGCATCAGTTAACTGGTCTGCAAGAGCGTTTTAGGTCCCACATTTTTTTTGTTGTATATCAAAGATTTATGTGATGATAATCTTAAAAGCAACTGCGTTCTTTTTGCCGATGATGTTAAATTATTCAATTCTACAGATAATTCTGTTGTTTTGCAAAGTGATCTCGACTATGTGTCTGAATTGGTCATCTATTTGGCAACTTTAAATCTTGATTAATAAATGCTGTCTTACATATTGGTTAACATAATCAAACATGTCAAGGTGACATTGATCTAGGTGGCATTTAACCTAGGTGGCATTGATCTAGCAGATGACCCTCACTTTGTTATGGACCTAGGTGTACTTATCTCTGATGATCGATGCTCCAAAGCTCTGTAACAGCGTTAAGTGCACTAATGTGCTTATTGTCTCTGTCGTATTTTTATTCTCGTATTCTTGTTCTCACTTTTGTTTGACAAATGTCAATGAATAAATACATGTTGACGATGTTCTAGCTAGTCTTATAAAGATTTATAAAAATGTTAGGAATAGACTCAGTCTTCCATTCTTATGAGGTCAATAAAATGATGACCCATTTTTTGGGGGGGGAATATGCTGATGCTCAACCGTAAACCGCTTAAAGAATGCTGTAAAGCTCTATGAAGTGGTATATATAAATGCTATTGCTACATAAAAAAACCCTAGATATATTATGTAACAAACACTGTTTACATACATCGGGGTGTCAACTCATGGCCTGCAGACTGGATGCGTCACAGACTGGCCACGCCCACCCCCCGGTTTATCAAAGGGGGGAAAGTTGCTGTACATCGTGTGACAAAAATTTGTCATTGCAAGTTTGACACTCCTGACATACGTGAATGAAAGGTGGAGGTTGTGGCCAGGAGCTCAACCCACTCAACACCAGCCAACCATTTGCCCAGCCAAAATTATACCTGTGGAGGCTGCTAGCTACGAATCACTCTCCCTTGTGAGGTACAGTGTAAAGGAAGTGTTTTCTTCAGCAGCTCCCCACCAGTGGTATCCCCTCCCACCAGGAACAATAAAAAAGATTATGGCTCTCTTTTAATTTGAGAATTCAAAAATAGTGCTTTAAAAATGCTTTTAAAGCATACATTTGGGGATTGAGGCAGGACTAGGCAGAAGTGTCTGCTATGATTGTTACGATGATGAACAGTGCTATGTTGTGATTATATTAGAATTGTGTGTTTAATGTGTTGACACAGTTGATTTTTTTTGTAGGTAGTGCACACTGTAGGTAGTTACTGAATACTATCATTTTCATCATGATCAATTGTGCATGAAAAAATGCAAGGCAATGTTGAGTTGCAGTGACAGGCTACAATTTTGCAAGCGGCCTCATGTCGGTGCTATAGTTCTACCGAATCCATTTCTCTCCAGCTGTAGTTCTATCCCTGCTTTCAGGTGTGGCATCTGGTTTCATGAACATGGATAATATATAATGCGAATTCTAACACTGCAGCTGGGAGTTTCTTGGGAAGATGCTAAAGAGGACTTAGAGATTTTGCTCACTGCTTCTATCCCTCTGCATGGAAAAAGGCATCTATGGCTTGCCTAGAACTTTAATGTATATACAGACCTAACTTTTTAAAGAAAAATGCAGTCGCCCTTTACTAGGTTTGCACAAATCCTAACCTGGACTACTCAGTGTTTATTTTTCTGCCTATTGTAGCGCAACATTTAATGCAATTGTGGGTCCTTAAAGCAAAGTGTTTTAAATCTCATATAATGGCATATGTATAGTCTATTAAAAGACCCTAAGACTAAACCATCCAAAGAGAATCAAACCTGGCTGGGTAATCCACTTGAGCAAATCATGAAGTTGATACTTGTGGCCAATGTGGTTTACTTTTGCAAGAGTTAAGTTAGAAGTCCCAAACACTAATATCACAAGTCCTGAGCTAGTTTATTATCCCAGGAACTGCAAGACTGAAGGCTTTTCGTGAGTTGCTACAAAAGTCTCTAATGTGTCAAAAAAAAAAAAAAAAACAACCACCAGCTTAATGGGTAACATATATTTTGAACAAAATCAACCCTATTCTAAATTAATTACAAATCCTATATGAAATCCAGATTGGAAGCAGATAGCAGTTGACCACATACATCTACATTTAATCTATTAACAAATACTTTAACTGAGAAATGGTAAGTTTAAATAGATGAAACAACGCACACTTTCTAAATGGCTTTTTGAGCAAAGAAATTTGATTTGATTAGGAAATTTAGGAATGACATATAGCACACACAAAGGAAAGTTATTCAGAGCCCAGTTCATTTCACGGTGTTAATGTGAGGAAACTAAATGGAGGGAGGACCATCAGATAGTTTGCTGCGTTGACTTATTTATAAAAATAATAAAGATGAGAAAAAAATAAATAAGGTACCTTTAATTCCAATGAATGTTTTTCTCTGATTACAATATAATAGGCATCTGCCCTTTTCATTGGACTATTGCAACATGTGCTACATGAGATTGTCATTAAAGATTACCCAGAAGCTTCAATTGGTGTAAAATACAGTGACCTATATCCCACTCAAGCACCTGTGAGTATAGTATCTAGGTCACCATGTATATCCTATTCCTTTGCAGGCCAGCATGAGCTATTTAGCTTCCAGGTGAATAAATCAAAGGAGAATAAATCCTACTCCCTAATAACACTGATGGTGTTGTTTAGTTTGGCAATGAAACGTTTGCAAGAAACAACTTAAGTTCAGACAGCATCAAGGACCCCGCAGTTCAACCCTGAACTACAAATATTATCTTCTATTAATAGCTTCTGAGTACAAGTTAAATTGTTGGTTTTAACTCAAGAAGCAATTAATTGCAAGGCACCAAATTGCTCAAAGGAACATAAATCTTTCATTATTGCTTTATAACTCTTTATGCTTTTCAAAAACACCCAGTTTTTGGTTGAATCATGGCAGTGAACAGTACCTTTAACTGGATGTTCAAGTCACAAAAAAAGAAATGATTATTTTAATTAAAGAAGTTGGTAATATTGCTGAATCAATACAAAGATCTGATACGAAGGAACTGAATGAGTTACATGACAGCTTATTAAAGTTATACCTCAAAAAGTGGCAACTGCCCTCTGCACATCAATATGCCCACTTGAGGGTTAAATATGGAATAATCATAGGGGGTACCAGAAAATGATTTTGCCCAGAGTGCAACAATGTCTAGAGCCAGTCCTGGAGGAAGGATTTAAATCTGTTAAATAAGAATATACAGCATTCCAAGGAATAATGGATATTTTCTCAGCAAGGCTGCCTTTGTACTACATTTCTCAAAGTGTTGATGGTGGGAGATGTGTCAGAATTGAATGGGTTCAGGAGTGTTTAAGAGTTTGGAGCTCAATCCAACTTACTTTGTTTGAAGGCCCTTGTATGCTGTGGGGTGATCCCAGCAGACAGATGAAGTTTCTATACAATGATGCAAAAACTCTTACCTGTGCAAAAATGACAACCAGATGTACTTTGTGCTTTAAGATTAAGGAAACAATGGTAACTGGTGAAACAGGTGTCTGTACGTGTATATATGTGAGAAGAGAAAAAATTGTGGGTTGTAGAAAAAGACTTGGATGGCTGCCTTCAGGTATGCATGCATGTTACAAATAACCAGACCATCACAACATGTTTTTTTCTGGCATCCCATTTAATTTATTTCAAATTTCTTACAGTTTAGCAATCAAACAAAATAAAGAAAACAACATTCTGATTTCTAAACAGGAGTAAATTGTAAGCATCAGCTTCCAATGGCAGTATTTACATGGAAAGTATCTGAATTTTTCTTTGATGGGTATTGAAAGAAAATAGATAGCACCAATTATTATTGATTACTAAATGTTGTAGTAGGAAAACTGGATGCCTCCCACAGGAAAAATAAAACAAAACAAAAATGTTGATTTATATTCCCAGAACATGAAGTGTTTTCAGTGTTTTTATCACTATAGTTCTAGGTTTGTTCCTGAAGAAGTATCTACAGTTAAGAGTATAAACTTAAGGGGTAGGTGATATTCCTCTTTAAGGCACCGATACTAGATTCTAAATTGCTAGATTGGAAGTGGAAAGTAAATAAAAAGGAACAAATATTTTCTTCCCAATGAGAAGAATATTTGTTGGATGAATTTGGATTTGGAATATACCAAACATAAATGTTTAAAAAGCACAAATAATCAAGGTTTTACCTGATAAGAAAATAATGATTTTCATTCACTGCAATGATCTGTTATCACAATGGTTTTATTCCTTGATGTACTGTGCCTGCTGGGAAAACTTCTCCAGTGCAATTTGAGATTTACTTTATCACATTCACTAACAGCATTGCCTTTTTTTCTTCACAGAATCTCGTCACCAAAAGCATATTAATTCTTTAGCATATATATCTGCTTTCCTACTAGGAATAATCCATGGTCTACAATTTGCTCTGGAAAAATATTTGTTTAAATTCAAATTTAATAATAATAGATTTAAATTTAAATATCAAAGTTAATATTTAAATTTCAACTCATTTCCTCTACCAGTTTCTATCTTGCAACATGAACCATTGACATTTGTTTTATATTCTCTCTTGAAGCAAGTGTGTATATATACCTGCCTATGGGTCTGAGGTACTGTCATTCTCAGTAATTCACAATTTTCCCCCTCATTTTCACCAGAGATTATGGAAATATGGCTGTATGCCTCACATTATGCCACAGAGGGAGTGCTGCAGTTTTGGGAGGGGAGGCAGGTCGAGAAGGAAGGAGGTTCTTTCAAGGCATCAAGCATAATGGAACAACAGGAGTTGTGTGTGTGAAAAGGACACAGTGAAATGGCAAGCTGACCAAAGGAGAACTCTGTTATCTGAACCAGAGAGAAGCTCAATCATTTTTCTACTGTCATTTTTCTGCTGTGTTCTTACAGAAAAAAAAGATGGAAATGTTTCATTTTTTTTCTCCTCCAATATATATGGCATTAAAAAAAAGAGAACATACACAAAACCTCCTGTCTTCAACAATTATACTAATAGCAACTATTCAGTAAATATAAATTGGTATATATAATACAAGAAGACATAATACATGCAACTGCTTCTCATTATTTTCAACATTTCCATGATCCACCCAGAAGCAAAATCAAACTCAAGAGGGTGAAATGGTTATCTGAGAAACTTAACTCATTACTGGGAACTGAAAGTTCAACACCATATCTCTCCTAGCTCCCAGATTTGATTATTCTATACAGGCTTGTATGCATATCAATGAACATAAACATATAATCTGTCCACTTTCAAGGTTTACAAAGCACTATATTTAGTGTCATTTACTTACAGAGACACAGGCACTGCTCATCTTGGACCTACGTCATTTAGGGTAGGGAGAATGACTGGTCTACTCATGGGTTTTAAATGGGTTTTTGCTTCTTAAGAGTTATGAAGTCTAAGTCTAAGAGGCAGCAGGATGCTGAATAATAATCCGTGGCATTGAATTCTCAGTGAATAAGGCTACACATTTATGTTTTAACATTTAATGGTGGGGTGGTGGTAGCAGGGTTTTGCACTTTTGTAAACCTTATATTAAATACAGTGCCTTCTAGGACAACATGGTGGCATGGTATAGCTCCTTGCTGGCCATGCCTTCCAAGAAATATTGATCCCTAAACAAAGATTCTCTTTAGTCCTTTAGCTATAACACATCTAATAATCATATGGGACCAACATGGACAGAATGCAGGGCTCTGTGTAGCAGGCACAATGTAGTATTTACAATCTTTGGTCTTTGGCTTGGGTGGTGAGAAAGAATTAGGGTAAGGATTATCTCATTCAGCCTGGTGGGAGCAGGAGCACATATGGGTGAAGAGGTCAGGTTAACTCTTTGTTCTGACCTTGTTTTCTTTGCTCCTTCTGGCAAGAGTAAAAGTGATTTAGAAGAGTTTGGGGTAGAGTTGGGAGCAGGATAAGAGAACGCCTGAGATACCAAACCTTTCTATCCACCACCTTTATTGTATTTGCCCAATGGTGCAAGCAACTGAGATAAATGTATAGCCCAGATTTCCCCCATCCCTATCCCAAAAATCAGTGGGGATTTGCTGGAACATCAACACGAAGGGGAAAAAAAATCAGAATGCATTAAAACCCATGTAAAATCCAGCACTGAGAATAGGCCAAGCCACATGACAGACAGTAGGAATGTGTCCAACTATTGCACTTGAAAGGCTGGCGTTCCTCTGTCGTCCTGCTCATAGTCAGCATAGAAGAGGTGGCATTCAGGATCTCCACGGATGGTAGGCGACCCCAAGATGGTTTTCCCAGTGTTGGGATTAACACACCAACATTCTCCTCGCTGGCCATTCACTGACATTTTGCACTAAAACAGAGAGGGGAAGCAGAAGAATTGATAATTCAGTTGGCTAAATAGACCCTTCTATAGTTGACAGACATGACAAATGATTGCTCATTCTTCTAAAATCACTAGGATTTATTATTCGACCATCGTATCTGCTGAATAGTGAAACTATTCAAACCATTCTGTTTTCTTAGGATGTTTAAAGCTAGCCAATTCTATAGACTAGAACATCAAACTGGTAAAAGTTGATTTGTTACAAGATTTGGAGGATCAAGCAGTCATTTTGTCTGAGATTAACAGTGTAATAATAAAAAGACAGCATGCCAAATTTGCAACTTGGACACTTCCTATTTAAATTACATGTCACAATCACATGTAATTAAGAAAATGATGCTGATGAAATTTTAGTTCTATCAATTAGAGACTACTTTCTTGTATTTGATTTAAAATTAGTAGAAAAATGTCATGTTTTGCAGCAAGAAGTAAAATTAGAATAATAGATTTTGCTTTCAATGAGAACTGTGAATTCTGACAAGATTTTGCAACACTCAATAGATTTCATCATGGGTAATAATATTTTTCAGGTCCATGAGACTCGACCACTTACAGTATTTTATATTGTTCTCAGACTATGGCTTAGCTTATTATGTGAACCAAGCGTTATTGTTTGCAAACTAAGTTTCATGGCTTAGCATCTAGTATAATTTCAGTCAGTTCAATAAATCTTGGCCTCATACAATAAATTAATGAGAGTTACTGTGTTTTTCAGTAATCTTTGTTTTTATCCTCTGCCATGCATTGGTTGGAACAGCTAATATGACAGAATTATGTCATTAGTATGTTGAATTTGAGAACATAAAGAAATTCCACAGTGCGGGCTTGATTACTTAATCCATAAAAAAACTGTTAGAGCCTTCCAGAGTCAATAATGTAAAAAATGGGCAATTTTGCTTGGATCAACTAGCAGAACATTGTAAGTACACCCTGCCTTTCTGATTTAAGGATTGGAGGAGTAAATCATCGAAGATTTGTTCAAATCAGTCTTAATGGCTTGATTGCAAATAAAATTTATTTGAGTCTAGATCCAGTATTAATCACACCTCCCAGATAGAAAATGTATGGTCAATGGGAATCAAATGAGCAAAGCAGTCAACCACACACTTCTTCTTGCCCATACAGCTTGCACTTTTCTCTATTTCTAACTAAAATATTATTAAAACTCTTTAGCAATGCTTATTTTATTTTGCAGGATCAAGTAGTGAATCCCAACTCCGTATGTATCTGTTTGTAATCACATAATAGTTCCTTCAGGGCACTAAACAATGAAAGGGACATTGTCCAAAGTCATGGGTGTGGGCCTGCCAAAATAATTAAACCTCTGAAGACTTTGGAACCCTAGCCCTTTGTCTTATAAAAAAGAAAGTTACATCAAAGAAACCACACCCTACATTGATGTTCATACTGATGTTCATACATACAGTCTAGCAGGTGGTTGTAAGAAAAGAAAATGTATTTTAGAAAGGAAAAACTGGATGGATTATTGATGCATCATTAGAAAATGGCAACAAAATGGCACCTAGGGATATCTGAAATGAGAAAAAGCTTCTGGCTTTATGATCCTGCCAAGGAACCTTGTTGCCTGGGATGGGCTCCATCCTTTGTTCCTCTAAGTTAGTGGTCCCTACCTTTCCAATGTGATGGACCATTGGGGGGGAGGATGGTTCCATACAAGCAGCAGGGTACACATGCACTTGCCACTTGTGCGGCCTGGTTCCTAACAAGCTGGCCTGGGGTTGGGGATCTCTGCTCTCGGACTTAATCTAGAAACTATATTTTCTCAGGAACAAGATATTTTGCTTGGCATTCAAATTCAAGAATCCAGAGTCCTTTTGACAAGCAGCTGATGTTCTCCCTAGACTTTAAGAACATTTTCTAAAAACTAGAGTATGCATTTTTGAACAATCTCCAGAAATATAGTTCATGCCAGCAATCAAAATTAGGACATGGTTCCTGTCTCATGATAAGAACATCTGTCCCTTTACAAACTCACTACTTTTGATGTATCGATATCCCCAGTAATTTCATGAGAAAAGCAAACATTTGACATAATATTGTTCTTTCTGGATATGGAGATCTAGCAAGGTGTCACCAACGTGGTGAATTTTCTAAATGAAGAACAAATATGTACAATGTAAAATCAAATATGCCTACCATGTCATGACCCTTAGCTATTTTTCAGATTCCAGTGTATAAGGATGACAAAAAAGAGGAAAATAGGATTCCAAAATTGATGGGAAATCAGAAGAGGAATGCTTTAAGAAAATAGCAGCATGAAAAGTCTGTATATTGTGGAATTTCCTACTCCAAGAAACCCAAATGAGCATAGTGACAGTCAAAGATGTGGACTATCAACATTTTTTGTGTTCTACACAGGGGTATTTTTGGCTATTTTAAAAATTAATTAATTCCACTCAGTTTTTTAAAGCTTGGTTCTTGTCCTTAATGTTTTTGATATAAAGTTGTTTTAAAGACAGTGAAATAAAAGGCAATAAAAACATGACTCAGAAGATAAGAGGTAGACTCTAATCTGGGCAACTCACTAATTACATAGAAGCAGCAAAACCTCCAGGCTCCAGAGATAGTTTACCATATCTCCAATGGGCATAAAATTAAAATATTTAAAGCAAAGCAGGCATTGTATGCCCACTGGGGATATGAAAACAATACAAGTGGGAAAATATTTTCTCTTATGATTTTCCTTTGAATGTCTATAATAAATTCATTCTATATAAAATAATTGTTTATTAATACACCAATAACAACTGAATGATACACCACTGCATGATCATGTGTTCAGTTTAAATGAATCTGCTTAGAGTGGAATTATGCATTGATTTTTTTACTATGTTTTCCGCAGTCTCCCAAGTACTCTTTTTACCTGTTTGAGATTGTAAAGTCCTTGCTTATCACAATTTGGGATGTTCAGGGAATAAAGATGTTCTAATGGACCACGTTCATCTGGCAGGCGCATGGTTGATATACGTTCCAAAACCTGGTCCAATTCCTGTTGACAGGGTGTCTGCAATGCATGAAGGCAGAAAGAGAAAACAGAACAGAAAAGCTCAGAGCATATCAAAGTTCATGTTCTGGGTTTTTGTTTAAGAAAGAGACTACAATTGAGTTTGGCTTCTGAGATAAGTACGTCAGGGTTTGTCATTGGTATGCTCCGTTTGCATTATTATTTTAAAAAAATATTAGAATTTAGAAGCTGCCCAACTCCAAACAACTCTGTGCAGTTTATATATTAAAAGTAATGAACTATAAAAACCAAAGGAAAAGATAATGAACATCCAGAACAACCCAATACCTCTCAAAGGAAAACAGGATGCAATCCTATATACTGGCTAGGACTTGCCACACCTGAGAGTAAAACCAAAGTTTCAAATACTTATGGAACACCCTCACAATGAGAGCCATATGGATTGCTGGGGAGATGGTGTTGATGCTTGCTTAACATAACTTTATAGATTTGAATCTAATAATATAGATATAATTTTAAAATGTGACCACTCACTCTCTGCCTCCACCTCAGAAAAGGATATTACCATAGCTCTTTGCACTTAATATAAGCTTTTTTTAATATTGTGCCCTGTGGGATGTATTTCACTTGTAGCCTTTCTCTTTGACTAAGTTCAGAGGTGGGCTGCACATACTGTAACAACTGGTTCGCCTAGTGCAGAATCAAAAATGTGAGCACATGTGCACGCCCCATTTGCTTGTGCACAGCTGCAAAAACACAGAGATTTCCTGCACATAGCAGTTGCGGTGAGTAGATTGGGTGAGGCGCAGAAAGCAGCTGGGATGCGTGGGCTGGAACAGCGAGCCAGATATATAGGATGGGATAGCACTGGGGCGGGTGCAGAGGTGGTATTCAGCAGATTCTGACCAGTTCTGGAGAATCAGTAGCGGAAAATTTGAATAGTTCGGAGAACCAGCAAATGCCACCTCTGACTGCAGATTTTACAGTATCCTTCCCCTGCCACGCCCACCGAGCCATGCCCATAGAACCAGTAGTAAAAAAAATTGAATCCCACCACTGGGCGGGTGGGCAGGCCCAGCTGGTGGTCGGAACTACTGGAATGGGCAAGTCGATCCAAGCTGGCAGCAGCCAACCACTGGCTAAGATCAACCATGCCATGGCACTCTCATATAACATTGCTACCACAGGAAGTGCACTTACTCCCAGCAGGTTTCTGGGTGGAATTCAATGTGCTGTCAGTTTAAAAAACCCACCTGGCATGGGGCAAGATTACTTGTGGGGCTGCTTATCTTTGATGTTTTGTCCATCCCACCAGGTCTGTCAGAGTGGGCTTGGGTTTCTTTGATGAAAACTAGTGGGTTCTTCCATCCAAACACGTCAGCCAGGATGTTAACAAATTCTGGCACCGGTGTGTGTAATATGTTGCTACTGAGATTTTCACAGAGGCCTTGACTTGGGTTTTCTAAAAACACATTTTGATAATTGCATTATGCCTTTACCTCTGTTCTTCACTCACAAGTTTCTCTTGTTAGATGGATGGATATTTGAATTTGAGTAATAACTAACTATTTAACCTCCCATGATTACTTGAAAACAATTTGCCATGATTCTTTTATCTTTAGTTAGCAAGGAGATGTTTTTTTATATAGCAAAGACTCTACCATAATCACTTCAATAAATTATAATTGGAGCTTGCTTGTTTTATCAGTGCTTATTCTTCAATCCATCTTGAGCTTTCAAGAAAAGAAAGAACCACATGCCAATTTTTTAACCCACACACAGACAGAAGCCTCAAAAGCTTTCGAGAGACTGTGAAAACCAATTTCAGAGCCTGTCAGTTTCTGTCCAAGAAACATCCTGAATAGTCTTCAGCTACTCAGACTTTGCCTGGATTTGGGCCAGTTACAAAACAGTGAAGCCAATTAGACCAGCCTAAGTATGGCACTATGAATGACAGAGTAAGAGAGGGGAAAACCTCATGCATTACTAGTATAGCAAAACCAAAAGGGATGGTGTAACTGTAAAGGACAGCTAGCTGGTATCAATTTTACCTGAAGGAAAAGAGCGAAGGCTGAATGAGAAAATCTACAACTAGAAATAATCTCTTTGCACTACACTATGCCAGCTGTAATCCTGATTGACAATCCTGTGTGCCAAAATCTTCCTGGGCCATGCCAAAATTCTTCAAATTTATGGAAAGAGATATTCTGTTCTGATCTGTTCAGTATTATTTTCTCTTTTCCCCTGGCAGTCTTCTCTAAAATTCCCCACCTTATCTAATTAAGGCAAATTGAGAGACCTACTGTAATTTCTGAAAGAATTTCTGCTTAACAAAGCATATTAAATTTTCAGAGCACATGTATATTAAGGTTTTTTTAACAGTAAAGGTAGCTAATCAGAAACAGAAGTGCCTTGCTGGATTAGCCTCCATCTAAGACACTTGCTAGCATCCACTTAATTCATCATTTTCTGCAAAAAATCTCAGTAACCAGTAGACATTATGTGGTAAGATTCTAGAGTTCTACAGTCCATATTTTGCCATCTAAATTAACATCTCTTTCTTCACTGATATCCTCCATAAACTTGTTTAAAGAATAACATGCATCTAGGTGAAAAACTATTGCTACCAGCTGAATAATATAATAAAATATGTTGTTGTTGTTGTTGTTGTTCACAAACAGAATCTGATTAAAAAAAGAGATGATCAGAAGTGAAAACAATTATTGTGTCTGATTACTTTTGATATGGCTCCAGTGATATTAATGCACACTTGCAAACAGATAGAAAAGTGGGCTATAAATGAATGTCAACATTTTATTTTTATCTATTTTATTTATTGAACATATATATGTCATCCTAGCTTACAGACAATAACTGTAGGTATTCAAAACAACAGCCAACAAAAACAAAAGATAAAACAATAATTTCACAGGGAACATCACTTCGTATGACACTGCCATAACATCCCTACATTGGTTGGGCTCATTCCCTTGACGACTCAATGCCTGGGGAAATAGCAGTTAAACAAGATAAAAATGGGATGCTAAGATGGGAGATGGACAGATCAGATTTTATCTCAGATTCCAAAACATAGAGGAAGAAAAGGGACAAAACTTCGCTGAGATAATGATAGAAATCTTGGCTGAAGCTCTGGAAATAACCAAAGAGTAGATGGAATAGATGAGGTTTTTTGAATCTTCATAAGATATGCAATGAAAAACACCCTACCAAGAGAAGTTCACATCAGATTTACAAAGAAAGTCATTAAAACACAAATATTGCAGGTGGCAAGAGAGAAAACATTGATATATAAAGATAAGGAGATTGTGGTCCTGAAACAAGTACCCAGAAGAGTGAGAGAGATGAGAAGAGAATACCATGATACTGGATTCTGGAAAGTGTAGGCCTCATGAGGTAGTTGTGAGGGGAGAAGCGTCATCCCCCACGATGAAATAGGGCACATCTTGTTGTTGGGCAGGTTCTGATCTGGAAGCCCACGATGAGGTTCCGATTCCAGCTCCTCTTGAGCACTGCTGTTATACCTGGGCATCTAAGATGGCCTTGCCTGAAGCATTCGATGTACATGAACCATCATCGACCATGTGAAGAGATGATGTCTGAAAAGCCCTTGGAGTTGAGAAATAAGTGACCCGACTGGCTGGATATTGATTTATATCCACGTTGCTTGCCATCGATGCCTCCAACGGTGTGCTGGGGAAGGTTCCACCTCTGATACCACTGCTCTACAACTTTCTGCGTCAACAGTCCTTCTCACTCAGACTTAATGGAGGGGGGCGACTGGGCTCTAGTCTCTGCCTTGTTATTCTTCGAAGATGATCGCTGCACCACTTCTGCATTATCACCACAGATTGTGATGGTGGTGTGTGGCACCCACGTCCAGCCGTTACTAGAATGACTCTAATCTCTAGATTGATGGTCCGCTGTATCTGATAGGACATGCGGTGCTGGCAGATTCAGCACCCTTGGCCTAGGGTCCAGGCCCTAGACTACGCTTTCTGCTATCATCAACGGATCGGTCGTTCAGACTCAGTTGTATATCTCCTTCGATGTCATCGGACTGGAGAGTGTCCCGTGAACAGTTCGAACATAGTGTCTGTGTGTGCACCATACTAGCTTGTTGTACCAGCTGCTGTACTAATCTTATTCTCCCAATCCTTTTGCTTCGACCCCAGACGTCATTGGGCCACCCTACTTTTTCTTCTGTAGTTTAGAGTCTCACACCAGGCATGTAGATGGCTTCGCACTGTAGTACTGCATGGAAGATGGTGGCTGACGCAATACTGTTTACGATCTTGACAATTGACCTGGAATGCATTATGCAAGGCAAGCGGCAGCGATGAAGCTGCAGATCCGGCACCGCAGGCTGCTGTCTGATAAGTGAGATCCAGATGTTGTGTCCCCTTTTTATAGAGTTTTATGGTGTCCCTTTGTATCCTCTAGGCATCCTCTAGCACCTGTAGACATCCTTTAATATCCAAATAGTTCCTCTGCCGAAACATTTTTTTCCATTTAAACGCTTTTGGTCCGTCTGCATCCGCTAGCATCCGTTCTGCATCCATCCGCGTCATCCGCTTCCTCCCGTGCGTCGGGCACGTGAATGCAGTTACGGCCGGCATATGCTGCAGCGGAATACTTACACGGATCTATAGTGGATACGTAACGGATTGCAGAACGGAATGCGTAACGGTTAATGCTCTGCGGATGCGTAGCGATGCAGAATGGTACGAATTGTGATAATTTTCCCACGCAAAAGTTTTGAGCAGCTCAAAATTCTGAGCGGATGAAACATAATAAAGGATGCTGAGACACGGATAGAGGGAAGCAAAACGGAGGCAGTTAGTACAGCGCGTTAAACAACGATGGACAAGCTTTTTGTCGTTGTAATTCCTCTTTGCAATCGTTGGTGCAGTGTGACAGGGCTTAAGAAAGCTGTAAGATCTGGCTGTTTCCCAGATTTTGTTTCAGTTTTATGTTTTTAAGACAAACTTAGACAAATAAAACATAAGAACATCAAAGCATCTTCCATATATCTACATACAGTGGTTGGTTGGTTTTACAAATTGTTTTCTGCTCTCCACGGTTCATAGTCTTCACTCTAGCAAGTTACATTATATATGTTCTTCTATTGTCAATCAAGTAATATAAATAACATTTGATATCATGTCATCAATCATTTGACTATGATTTCAGATTCAATCTCATCATTCATCATTTCCAATATTTTCATTATAACTTCTCCTGTGTTTTTGGATATTTTCATTTTTCCCAGTTTTAGCATATTGATCCTAGCTTACCATTTACAATCAAATATTTCAATTCTTCTGTATTTCAGGTAAAATTCCCAATAAAAATATCTCTAGTTCAAGTCTATATGTGTTTGTCATACTTTTTTTCCTCCCAACCATGTGTGGATTTAGATCCAATATTTTTTGGCACTCAGCACATGTTCACCACATTATGTAATATGAGCAGGTATCCTGATGACATTTCCAACATTTTTCAGATTTGTTCTCTGAAACTGTTCTTCTATGTTCTTGTGGGAAATGCCCACCTGTAAAACATCTTACACAAATTTTCTTATATTGCAGTGACGTTGTCATTTCATAATTTTGAGACCACAATTTTGCCATTTCTGTAGCTCAAAATCCCATGTCCAAAATTTTCCCCCATCAAGCTATCACTTTGTTCCTCTTGACCCTTGTCTCTTTTCTTTTCCTATCAGTTTAATTTCTTAATAAAATATCCATAACTCATATTATTTTTATCAATCACCTTTTTCATCAATACCTGTCAAAATTGTATCTAAATCAAGTCAATTTATCATAAAACTTTCGTTGTTTTTAGAATTTTATCGTACCAGAATGTATTTGCGCATATGAAACCAATTCATCTTTAATACCTTATTCTTTAGTTGTTTGCATAGATTAAAGGTCACCCTTTTCATTCCAATATTTCACTTTATTAGTTCTATAACTGTTTTGTTCCTTTTTATTATATGTATTAGGATAAGGGAAAAAAGCTCAGTAGTCGATAGCCAGACTATAATTTCATAATAACATTGACTTTATAGTCTTCCATTCCCAGTTAACCACAGAGGGTATCTCGTCTCCATGCTATATAGTGTTCTTACTAATTAGTTCCCTCTGTGTTTAGTTTTGTCCAGTAATTTAAAAGCTATGCCCGATCCCAACAACAGATCAATGTCCTATCTAATGTCATACAATTAGCATTTCAATGTTATCCGTATTCCTTAGATCCAATATCAATATGTAGCCTTTGAATATGCTACATCCCAATTAGGCAAACCATCAGGCAAACCAAATCTCCTTTATTCTAGCATTTGCCAAAAGTTTTATTTTTTGATCGCTTTTTAACCTATGCCATAATATTATTTTCAACACAATTTATATTAATATATCTTCAGACAGTAATCTTTTTCCAAGCTGCCTAATCTCGACTATTGGTTTGGAACAAAATATTAAATTCTGTCCTGTTGTATATATCTTGATTGCATATATTCTCTCTATTAATGACAGTTGTAAATTTTCCCATTTTGCCAGTTCTAGCGCATATGCATGCTTGAGTTTAATATAGTTATCCTCTTGTTTAGTGTGTAACATCTTGCGTCAAATGTATCCCCACATACTTGATCTACTTCATAGACCGGATTATTTCAAAACATCCGCCAATTCTATCCTTTGTCTTAATAACATATTCTTTTGTCAAAATTCTTGTTTGTCCTTACTTTATTTTCAAAACCAGCACCTCCATATACTCTATTCTTTCTATCAATTTTAAGCCTCTCTTTAGTGTCAGCTCGTCTTCAAAATGAAAACAGCATTATCTCTGCGAATGCTATGCAATTAAAATTCTTCCTTTTTAATATTTCATCCCTTTTATATCCTTTTCTTCTCTTGATATTCTGTTTAGCACTTCTAAAGTTAACACAAACACAAAGGTGACAGTGGCGCGTCACCTTGTCTTTCCATTTCTCTTATATTCAATAGAGTTCCGTCAAATCTTCCTTTCTATCATCATTTGTTTATGACATTATAGCTTCTATTGCTTGGATAAATTTTTTACAAAGGCTCATCTGCTTCAGCTGTCAATAACAGTAAAATCGCCAAGTACACATTGTCAAATGCCTTCTGTGCAATATCTAAGATTATCAAAGTGCATGTTGTCAGGGTGGCGTCATTTACGTATTCCAAAGTGTTCAAAATTACTCGCATTCTTTGAATTATACTCTTGCAGACCTGTGTGCTTCAGGATGGAGATTACAATTATTTATATGTATTGTCTTTCTGCCAACTATTGAAGCACTTTTACTTATAATTCTGCAATGTTAGTAGGGCAAGGTCTATAGTTCCTTGATGTTCTGCTAATGGGTTCCCGGGCTCCTCTTTTAGATAGTGTAATATAATCTTCTAATTCATGTTTAGGTATCCTCTCTTTAACTAACTTCATTCATAACATCCTCTAGCAATGGACACAACTTCACACGATCTCCATTCATTGTTTGTTAACAATTCCAGCCGGGAAGTCCATCGTCCGCCGTGACTTCTCCATTGTTTTGCTTCTTAAGTGCTTCAAGTTAACTCCATCATTGTTATTATTGCTTCTCTAACATTATTTTCAATACTCTTTAGTAATTCTTTATGGCCACCTAGGTTATTAGGCATTCTGTAGTACTGGCTTTAATCCTCTTTCATCATCTATATTCTCTATGTGTTGATAGGTTTCCATAATATAACTACTATTTCCTTCTTCTCTTGCTACATATAAAACACAACTTGGCCCTTCATCATTATTCAGATTCACACTATTTGTCCTTTTCGGTGTCTCTTGCTCAGTCTCTATATGCCTGCAATCTTAGCCTGCTTTATTTGCATCTTCAAATAGTTCTGTTATTTTGCTCCCTATGATTTTTCGTGTTGTCTCGATTCTTCTATTTTCCGATATACCATTTTATTGTTTAATATATATCCATTTTTAACTTAATGTCCTTTTTTCTGCTGCATTTTCTGTAAGCTCCTTTTTCAAGTCCTTATTACTCATCCTCTTATATATTCTTAGAGCAAATCACTCTATCTTGTATTTGTTTTCCTTGTGATATTAGTCTATTATCAAGCCTCTGGCATATGCCCTTCATTGATCCATAATTCTGCATTGGATGTTGTCTTCTTTTTATTTTCTTTAAGAAAAAAGCCAGTTCTTTCTCCATTCTCTGTATGAAGTCTTTTTCTTTTAGCTATAGTATTATTTAACGTTCATCTAGATCTTCTTCCTGTTCCTTTCATTTTAATTTCATTGATTGTGATTATGCCCATATACTGGTTCCTTTCAATATTTATTTCTTGGTATTAACAAGCAATCTCTTGAACATCCCCATATTCATTATCTATTTCCTGGACCATAATAAATGTCTGTTTTGAAAGAAGGTGTATTGTGTTAGTCTTAGCATTTTTCTCTCCATTTATCTGTTTAAATTTATTTCATCTATCATTTTTAAGAAGGATTTAGGGAGAGTCTTCTGTTGTTGCTTTTGTTGTTTCTTGGTTGTATAGTGCCAAATTATATCTCTACAATTCCATATAGGTCTCCCATTCATAACGGATATTAGCTAGTCCAGTTCAATTATTTTCATATGTCAATTTTTCTATAAATTCTTCTTGTTGTCAATTCGGGCATAGATTCCAATCGAGTGTTTTCATTATGTATGCCATTATTTCCGCCTTTAAATAATCGTCCATCATCATCTGCTGGATCAAATTTTGCGGAATATATCTTTAATGTATAAAAACCACTCTTTTCTCACATTGTGTCAAAGAAGTAAATATTGTCTCCTAACTTTCGCGGATCAAAAATTGTTCATGTTGCTTTTCACCTATGTAAGTTCTTCTGTGCGGCAGACCTTCAATCACTTATATCAAATTTTTCATTTCTCTACATTTATGGAAAGTTTTCTTCTTAAAAGCTGAATAAGTCTGTTTATGTTATTTAATTCAGTTTTTTCTCTTCCATGGTTATACTTTATAGTTAGGTTGGCAGCTTCGTAGATCTGATTCATGTTGTTCTTAGCTCCTACCTTTCCGCTACTTGCACCTTCTTCTTTTCAGTCGCTATTTGGCAGTCCTTTGAATCAATTTGTGGACATTTCTTTTGTCTGTCTTTCCTCTTTCCTTCAAGTATCTGTATTAATATTCAGCTTTTACTCAACTCTGTGGCTCAATTATCTGTCGTCATCTGTTCTGCCATTTAAACATTAACCTTCCTGGAATCAACTCATCCTATAATCACCTCTTTTATTAAGCAGAATTTTAGTCA
>BHFT01006366.1:0-15918 GCA_004320025.1 Laticauda laticaudata
CAATTCTACGCGGGAGAAAACCCGAATAACCAAAGATCCACAAACAAATACTCGCGAAAACCTCAGAAAACAAATATATATATATATATATATCCCAGGATTGAGGATGTTATTTTCCCCCTCTGCCCCACCCCACCGCAGTTATTAGTTGTAACTAAAGTTGTCCCCTGCCACATTGCTTTCTTTTGCCACCTACAATGTTTACATTTGACAATCTGGAAGAAGTAAATGTCTAAGCAAAAAAATAAAAAGTAAAATGTACTGCATTGCAAAAGTTGCATGTGTACAGTATTACCTCCTCACCACCACCACTCATCCTATATAATTCCGTGTGTGAACATGCTCTGTTCTTTGGAAACCTCAAATAAAGAACCTTATATACTAAAGAACCCAAAGACTTTACAAGCTTTTGGAAGCCCTCAGTGAACAAGCACCATTTTGAAGTTTTGAAATATTGACAAGCAGCAAATTACGTGTGTGACTTTTGTTTTTGAAGGGGTTTAAAGAATATTTTTTAAAAATCATGTATATCAGTTATATGCAAAGAATAAAATTAGCCTAGATTAAAAATCCACGGTTAATGGATTATTAAATCAATTAATAATTAATGGACTGTTAAATATCACAGTATCGGTTTCAAAGTTATGGTATTTATTGCAGCTATTCATTCTTTGTCAACTTCAATTTCAGCTGTTTGAAAAATCTAGAAGCATGGTTAGAAAAATATCAACACATAATCATTAGATGGCATTACCCTAAGTCAGTTAATCAATGTTAAGTTTATTATGATCTTAAGATAATATTAATTCAATAGAAGTTTCTTTACATGCTTACAGCATATCCCAGGTAATGTTTTAAAAGGGTTGGCTATTACTCTTTTTTTCTGATTCCATTAACTATATCTTTACTGACATAATGGCAAAACTGATCAATATTCTATTGGAACAAGACTTAATGATTAAAAACAACATTTCTTTCTACTCTTTCTCCTTAGTTTCTATTTTTCTTTCTTCTTTTTGTAAATAGAGATTCATCATTTTTTATGTTTGATATAGTGTTGGTCTTCTTTCCCAATGTCACCTTCTGATAACTTAACAAATCACAACAAGCTTCTCAGCTTTATTAATCTTTCCAGACTTTATGAATAATGAATTCTTCTTTTATATTTAAGACTCTTCTGCATGTACTAATCTCCTGGAAAAGCCTCTTCAGGGAAGATGTTTTTTCATCAGCTTAATCTCAGTGAAGGAAAACTCAGAGGTGTAATACTATTTGATTTAAGAATACAGTTTACAGTTGGGAGACATGAATAAGGATTAGGCTGTGTACCCTTTTCATTTTTTTCCTTTTGAGAATTATATAAACTCTTTTTCAATCAACAACACCTTCCATTCTTTCTGGCTTCTAGAGTAAATATTTAATATGAATCTAAGAGAGAAATATGTTTTTGTTGTTTGTCTTTGGGACTTACTTGTGAATACTTGAACATTACATTGGAAAAAGAAAAATCATAAATACTTTTCTTGCTTCTATTAGGATTGCTCTGCTCTGTTTGTGTTACAGCCTTACTCATATTAAACACTCATATATTTTGCAAATATAAATGTCTATGCAGAATATTTCATTTTAAAACAGCAATAGAAAGTTCAAATAGAAAGAAAACGGAGATATGCTACAGATATTTATTTAATTTACATACAGCCTCTCTCTCAGTGACATAAAATGTAAACAGCATATACCCTTAATTTTAAAAAATAAAATTAAAAACTTAAGCCTTAAAAATAATCTGTTCCACAGATCTGCAAAGAACTTAACAGGAGAGTTTAGGTTAAAGGGATGATCAGAAATTGTATACCTTACCAATTCTATAACCTTGCTCACACTTGTATTCCACTGAATTAATCTCCTGTGGCGGTGCACACTCTCCCTGCAATTCTTCACACAGTTTAAATTCTTCTGTCCACAAGCCATGTTTAGTGCAAAGAATGGAAAGCTGAAACATACCAGAACCAAATTAATTCATGAACTGTACAGAAGTTAAAGTCCCTCTGTTACCATATTTACTATAGTTAATGTCACCCATATAGTCCACATAGGTTACATTAATGGTTATAACTTCGATGGAATCCTGTGATTCCTGCTGATCTCAAGCCAATTGCAAAAATGTTGGTTTCTTTCTACAAAAAAAAATCCAGTATCCAGAGTACATTTAAGTAATTTTGTGATCTCCCCTTTTTCATGAGAGAGTTGTGTTCAGATGCTGATTTCAGCCATAATGTTATCCCTCTGTTTAGGGATATCAGTTCACCATGGTGTTTACTGGAAGTCCCTCAAATATATTCTAATGTAAGATTTTTGAACAAGTGTTATGTATTCTTCAGTCTTCCAACACACATATTGATTAGCATTTACTATGTCTTCAAAATCAAGGAAAATAAATGTAGACTGTCTTTCTTTAGTGATCACAAATTGGAACTGACAACTCCATTACTTAATGAAATGGTTGCTAATTAGAAAATGATGGGACTGCAATTTTTTTTCCCCACCCCTCACCATTTGCAATGGGAAATTAGCAAGAAGGGAATTAATGCATTTACATTAATTATAGAGAGATTACAAGAGATTAAGCAGGCACACAATGGGGCATACACATCAAAAGTAATGCACTGGCATTGGCAGCCATACTACACAGATAGTTCAGTTAGTCCCCATTGTATGCCAGCTTACTTTCTTGTAATCCCTTCCTCTATAATTTCTCCATTTTGGGAATGGGGGGAAACCTCAAGTGATTTTTGTAGGCAATCTTTTCTGTGTCTGAACTGTTTTGGAGTTTTTCCACTCTCCACCCCACCAGTAGAACAGTGTGATTGGAGGGGTAACAGAACAAGTAGGCACACAGTGGGGAATATACTGGGCTGTATGAATAGCATATTTGCAGATCCCAGCCCCAAGGATCACCTTTCGATGCGTATTGTGTGCCTGCTTTCTCTCTTGTGACTCCTTCCTTCCTTCCTTTCCCTCTTTCCATCCAAACTCTCTGATCTACAAGGAGAGGGAGGACAAACAAAAAAACAGGCCCAGGTCTCAAGGTCATAAATTTGAATGGCAGTTGGTAAACAAGGGCTACTGGTACTTTTATATTCATTAATCATACAATGGCATGATTTTTATAAGGAATTCATGGAAGGAGCAGGAAAATAAATTCTGCTGGACAGGCTTGGTCATTCTCTTTTTATTACACAATAAAACCAAATTCAAGAGGTGCCAGCAAGCAGAGAAAAATATGGCAATCAACATTTGGTAAAACTGAAGCTGGAGCTGCTATGTGGGTCAAGATTCAGTCTCACAATCCAATGGAAACCTGACCTATTTACAAACTGACCATAAAGTTGTCTTTACCGTCTTACTCTGTGGACCACAGCTAAGAACACACCGACTGTCAAGCTCAAAGCCATTGGTACAGTTGTACATCCCTTCAAACACTGGTGGGGGCGGTTTACAAATCACAGGAACACAGCTGCCTTCCTCCCAGAAGCCAGTTTCAAGGCAGTGAATATTCAAAAATGTTCTGGGGATTTAAAAAAGAAGAGAGGAAGTGGTTACATCATTGCAACTCTGTATCAAAACAGTTCCCAAAATTAAGTCAATCTCAATATTTTGTGATGACTTTTGGGATTCCTATTCCAGTCTTCTGTTGATCAAATTCTAAAAATTACCCTGTTTAGTCCACCTTCTCCTCCCCTCTGCTATCTAGAGCAGCGGTTGCCAACCAGTGGGCCACAGCCCACTGGTGGGCCATGAGAAAATTTTGGTGGGCCACAGAGAAATCTCACCCCTAGAGCACTCCCCCCAAAGCAATTAATCCAGACTGCGCAGAAACATAAGGCTGCTCAGCCCACATGGCCCGCGGGAACCCTCCCCGCCCACTCACTCCTTACCCGGCAAACTTATCTGCTAAGTTGCTATTTTTCCAACCATCATCTGTTCTGCTGTGACGGGAGATTTAGATTAGCTAGGAAGCAGGAAATGGATTTCTTGCTTTCTAGCTAAGCACAGCCAAACCTCCCTTAGGACTGAAGGTTTGCTTGCAAGCAAATTCAGTGCAGACTCACGGCAAGCAAATTTGAAAGACTGAGCTAGCCAATGGCAGATAGATCACTGAATGATTCTGTGAGCAACTCAATCTGCCTGCCTGCTTTGCCTGATTTTGGGTAAAAGTTGTTCTTCTTTTTATAAAAAATGCAAAATTTATATAAATATTTATAATATTTACATACAAGCCATGCCCAGCCAATCACATGACTACCAAGTCACACCCACAAATTAGGCCACACCCACAGAACTAGTTAGTGGTCCCTGGGATCTAAAATTATGAGTTTGGTGGTCCCTGAGATCCAAAAGGTTGGCGACCCAACCTGTTTGGGTTGGGTTGATCTAGACAAGTTACTTCAGGCAAGTAGACTTCAGGCAAGTATCTTAGAATCAGCATCTTGGGCCCCTCCTTAGTAAATTCTTTCCTGTGGTTTTTCTGTTTTTTTCAGCTCTATTAAGAAATTACACAGCCTTCAAGGATATGTTCTGAACATGGCTGTTTATTTCTGGAAGACACTGCTGTACTGCCACACCATAACCATCTGAACAGCCTATTTATTTAGCATATTTTTATTTCACACTTCATTTGCAAAGCACAGGTCTCTTCTGATAACTAAGGTTATTTTTCCACATTTGTAAGAATAAGCTCTCCAAGTAAACAGCAACAGGAGAATTTGGAACATGTCTTTGCATTGCAGCCCTGCTATATTTTGATGGAAAATATAAATCAGCATGCTTATCAAACTCCATAGGTACACAGCACAAGTTTTTAGACATTTTGATATAAGTAATAGCATGCTATCATAAAGTACATAGGAGTGAAAGGAATAACGTTAAGAGCTTCTCTTGAAAAATGAACTTTATTAGTAAAATAAATAAAAGTTTATTTGCAAGGTGACTTAAGTCTTAGCCAAAAAAATAAAAGAAAGGAAGGAGTCGATATACTAGAAATAGTTGCATGCTGATGCTTCAACGGTCTGCAAAAAGATGAAGCAAGAAACATGGAAAATTAGAAAGCAAAGTGAGAAAAGAAAGAAAAAATTGTAATGGAACATGAGCAAGATACCACAATTGTCTACTTCCTTGTGATTCATTTGAAAACATACCAGAGAGGGAAAACAAGGATATTTAGCATGTGAAGGCATCTAAGTAGCAACACAATGAAAGCACAAATTTGTGCTGGCAAAGATCTACCAGGCAGGGAGCACTGGAAGACTTGAATACCCAAACTGAGCATTCCAAGACTCAGTCAGACTCAGTGTCAGCCAGTAAGGCTATTATCCTAAAATCACACTGAGTTCAGAGCTCCATGATCTGTTTATGTGCTAAACAAAAAAATAAATAAATAAATGAAAAGTCTTTCAAAACTTAGGTGAAAAAAAACCTGTCTACTTTCTCTGAATAGTAGGGAAACTTTGCCCTCCTTCCCAATAACTTATTGAAAGGTCATGCAAGACTTTTATGCTCTCAGTAGCAAAAATAATACACAAAATTAAGATGCCAATTATAGTAGGATGTGAGAAAAAAATGGTTTAGTTCTACAAAGAGATTTTAGGCTGGCATAAAAGAAGAGAACCTGAAGCATAAACTTTGGGCAAGTCTCTTGAGCTGATATCAAATTTGATCCATAATGTAATGTTTAATGTAACTGCAAAGAGACATCAAGTACATAGAAACATTAAAATGAAATAAGCTTTAACTATTTTTTACTACTGGTTCGGTAGCCATGGCTTGGTGAGCGTGGCAGGGGAAGGATATCGTAAAAGGTATCAGAGGTGGTATTTGCCAGTTCTCTGAACTACTCAAAAGTTCCACTACCGGTTCTCCAGAACTGGTCAGAACCTGCTGAATATCACCTCTGGTTGTGCCCCAATGTTCCCTATAATGCAAAATAATGTTTGCTTGCCCTGCTTCAGTCTCAGGCTTCTCCGGACTCTCACAGTCTCTCCCACAAGGAAACAATTCCATTTTGCAACTTCCCTAACAAGGCCCCCTTCTCTGATTCATATTCAAATCCAGTTGGAAACATACAGCCAGTTCCTGTGCCCCTTTCTCTTCATCATCCTGAAACTATACAGTTTTGGCTTGGCACAGAGGCCTCTGTGAAGTTATACTCTCTCCAGCTCTTTGTCATTTTTGTGGCTTTTCTCTGAATTCTGTCCAGCATATTAATATCTCTCTGGTATAGAAAAGAGGTAATGTTGCCAGAAAATAAAAATAAAAAGAAATACAGGAACAACAACTTATGCTGCTGAAACAATATTGCTTTACTTTATACTAGGAAAAGGGGTGGGAAAGCTGTCCGTTCACTCTCTTAGTCTTGTCAAAGTCTTATATAATGCATTACTAAGGAGGACAGCCCAGAAGCACTCTGACCTGGTGAAGGCCTGGCTATGAAGCCCTGAAAGATGATGATAAACAGCAGCTCTTTGGTGAATGTAATTAAAGACATCTGCTCACTGACTATATAACCATCTTCAGATAGTGAATTATGGTTTTTGAAGAGCAATAAGCAACAGTTTACATTATTATAAAGCTAACTCTAGTATGAATAAACATGGTAGTTATTCACCATAAAATGTAAAAAAATTAGGTATTGCAAGAAAAATATACTTTTGCTTTTATTGCCTTTTAATAATTTGCACTATTAAAACAATTGATCTCTTCCTAATCCAGATTCCACAATTTATGAGCTCCCCAGACAGCTCTTCACTGAGCTATTCAACTTTGAATTGTTACCTTCTCTGGATAGAAAGCAGGAAATTCCTTGATTCTTGAAGCTGATGAAAGCAAGTAGCAATGCCTTTTGCTCTAGCTGCTAATCTGATATTTTAAGATTAAAATATATATGATCGTCTAACTGTGTCTTTTCATGTGCTACATAATTTGTTGTAATTTTTAAAATAAAACCTTGAAACTACAGATTTATCATTGCCTCACTTTGATATAAATAAAATAGGAAATTAAAATAGAAAATAGAAATCCCTTCAGATTTCCCTTCATTTCGTTTACAGATTTAGATCTTGGGATAGGACCCATGTGGGGTCTATTATGGATATAAAAATAAAGCAGAACTGTTGAGCAACCCAATATCACTCCTGAGAAGTACTACCTTTTCACTATTACCCAAGAGAAATAAACTAACTAGAAACTAACCAAAAACCAAAAATTCCTGGTTTGTCCCGTTCCTTAAAACCCCAAACAAAAAACATAATCTGTTTTTTGATTCTAGATAGCAGATGATAATAGATGACTAGTTGTATCATGAATAATAAACACCAAATACTCAGCACATATGATTTACCATTATATTCAACTATTTCTTCTGCTCTGAGATGTTACTCTGTAACTTATATAATTGCGAATACACATTTTTAATGAAACATGGGAAACATGTCAACTTTATCTATTTAATTGTTTTTCAGTGGCTTTTTTCTAGTGGACTTTCAAAACTAGGTTTTGAGAAGACAGAGGAGATACTTATGTGGATAGAGAGATTTTGATTCTCCTGTTTCATAAAGTCAATACTGATCACGAACGCTTCTGACCATGACCAAATCAGGTTCTGATCAAAACATTTTTTCCTTGTGGCCGATTTCCCCTTCGGAACCATTTTTTTTGAAAGTGCTAAATTTCCAAAATTAGATTTTGGTTATGGTTGTGACTATACATAAATTCCTAATGAAATCTGATTGGCAGGAAAAAGGGAATTGATTCTCTACTCAATTAATTTACTGAAATTGTTATCACAAGATGTGGTCATAACCACTGGCTTAGAAGGTTTTTACAGATTTATAAAGAATAAATCCATCAACAATTATTACCCACTCTCTATTCCTTAGGATAGGTGCTACTGAATGTCCAAGATATAAAATATACAAGAAAGCAATTGCATTGATAAGCTTCAAAAGGGTATAGGATGCTGCATTCATTTTAATCTGGCAGTCCAGATTTTTTTTTAGTATGTTCACAGCACCAAATACTTGGTGAGAAAAAATAATTTTATATTGCACTCTGAAAATTCCAAAATATATTATTGGCCACTTTGGGAAATAAAATACTTGACTCGTTGTATCTCCAGTAAAAGCACGCAAGAGGGAGACGTGCAGTTACTAAAAAAATGAATTCTTTGCACCTATGCACTGGTTTTGTTTCATCTGTATGCAGCAACATCCACACAATACTATGGGGAAATGATTTCTGTGTCCTTACATCTTAGTTAGTAAACATTTCACAATGGGAGTCGAACAGAAGGTAGGGAAATTCAGTAGATAGGACTGGAAAAGTTTTAAAAGTTCCACTGAGAAATATGAAACCAGAAAGAAACTTATTTGAAACACTTTTTCTGGAGATGCAGATGTCACCACGAGTTGACCCTGTAGTTCTTTCCTAGTTCTGTTTCCATGACAATGAAATATCAAAGAAGATAAATGGACACTGATATACGTGAGATCTTAAAATACACACACCATCAGTAGAAATGCATGGATTCATTTCCAATCTAGGTTATTTTTGCTTGAGTTCACTCTTTTTTTCTTTTAGAATGAATTTAAACCACTTGATTCCAGAGGACAGAGGTCAATTCCATTCCCAAATTCAACTGCCAAGTTTTTTTAAAAATAAATTGATATGGATTTCTGAGCCAAGCACTGAGCAGCAACACTTGGAGAAGAGCAGAATCAGAAAGAGAGCGACATTCCAATGGGCTCGTTAGCCTGTAAGGGGCAGTTTCTATTGGAACTCACAAAGATCAAACTCCTCAAGTATCTCTGTTTCCAAGCCAGCCTTCAGTGTTTCCTTTCAAGGCAAAGCAAACAGAAAGTCCTTGAAGCAAATTATCTGTGTTCTTCCTTTCAACTCTAAACTTAGCCTTTCCTTCTGTCATGCAGCAGATCCACAGCTTGCCCAATTCCCTTTGTGACTAGCACAGCATGCTGATGACAAGATATATCCACCCTGTGTAAATATATCTACAAGTAAGTCAGACTCTGATTGTTTTGATCAGGCAAGAAAACTGGAAGAGATCACACACACATACACACAAAACCAGGAAAGCAGCAGGGACTGTAGCTATCAGGTCTGCTATCATAAATGCAGCAGCCTACTTCACTTTGCTAGCATCCTGCCATAAAACACGGGCCTATCCAGAACAGACCAGCAGATCCAAGGATATGAATGTGAGAATGGAATGTGAAATCCAATCAAAGAGGTACCAAACCTTAACACTATTGCCAAAACAACAAACTTGAATACTATTGGACACTGTGCACTGGTTAATGGGGGAGGGTAAGAGAGAAGGGGAAAAGAGCAGGGTTTATGAGGAAATATTCAGGTCTAGTTTTGCTAATGTTGTAACCACTTGACTTTAGTAATAGGATACCTTGTACTACAAAAGTACTCAAGGGTTTTTCCCCCCTAAATGTCCAAGCTGCAGCCCTGCCAACTCTCACGGTTCTGCCGTGAGTCTCACGATTTTTTGTCATTTCTCATGGTCTCACAACAAGGCTCCTCAATCTCATGCCAAATTTAAAATGTTTTTTTTTCAAATTTGGGGGTCGGCTTCTTTGCGAGTATATACGGTAATCGTTTTTCTTCGTGTCTGTCCGTCATTTTGAAAGGGGAGTAGGCCCTGGGAACGAGGCTAGTTTCCCAGTAGTCTTTGTAAGTTCAGCGCGGGAAAGCGATTGCAATCGTATAAACATGGCGAAAAGAGGTGGTGATTTTTCAATAGAAGAAAGAAAGCTGCATCTTCTTACAACAGGGAACACAAATAAAACATTTAAATAAACTGTTAATGACTTTCCTCAATGGAAAAGGGGTTTGTTTAATCTTGATCGGGGAAAAAAATAGAATCTCACTATTTTTTATAGAATCTCCAGATTTTTTTTCATGGGTCTCCAGATTTTCCTTTATCAGGGGTTGGCAAGGTCTGAAGCTGAGGCAAGCCTGACAGTACCACTAGTGAAGTACTATATTATTAGTAATCTCAGGAACACTGGTTTAGTAATCTCAATACAGTAGTAGCTCTAGAAAATAGAACATTGTGCTGTAGTGGTAGATCCAAGGTGGAAGGAAACAATACTTTGTACTTCCCACTGACCTGGAAATTTCAAGAATAATCACTGGAGGAATTATTTGTCTCTACAGTGAAGTATATATAATATTTATTTATTTGGTAATAGACTGAATAGGGAAAGATTAGCATTCAGCCGTTCTAGATATTGCCTTTAGAGCTAACTTAGTATCTATAAACAACAAACTGCTGTTCATCAAAACTGTTATTTGCCAGTTCTACAAAACAATCACTTATTTCCCTTTGTCTTCATTTAAATTGCCAGTTTCTTATTGAGCAGAGTATATCACTACTTAGCAGCCAACAGCCAACAGTAAGTACATTTATTTATCAAACAACAAAAAGAAGTTAGTTTACAATGTCTCGTAATTTAGTACGTAAAGTAAAGCTTGATGGAGGAATTATTCTATGCAGTTCACTCTGACACAATAATCTTTAGCAAAATCCTGTAAAGAAAATCACCAGGTGCCTGAAAAATCTATGTGTCCTTACCTAACCCTGAAACATTGTGTGTGTCCATGTGTGTGCAGAGAAATTAAGCATCTGCTCACATAGCCAACTAGGCATCCAATTTACTGAGAGGCACCAAGAAAAGATCAAGCAATAAGGCTAAGAAAGGAAGTGGGAACAAGTTTTTTAAAACTCACTCTAAATATTATTTTGTAACAGAGCCATTAGCATTTCTTCTGATCCTAAAAACAGACATTATTTAGGATTAGCAATGGAGCCAAAACAAAAATCAAATAGTTTTAAAAATCCATCCAACACTGAAAGAGTAATAATGGAAGCCACAAGATGATGTATGAGACTGTGTTTGATACACAGGCCTCAAGATCAATCTTGAAAACATAACAACCCATACAGCAAATGGCTGGCTATTTTCCAAATGGATATAACATTGGCCAGAACTGAGTGCCAAGAAAGAGGGCAATAAATTAGCCCCTAAACTAACATGATCGGTCAGAGCAGGAGATTCAATTATTCCAAGCAACAAAGCAGAAAAAAGAAAGAAATGTAGTCAATAGGAAATTGGATTTTAATACAACTGATCTCTCTGATTGTATCTAATTCTGTTACCAGTTCTTAGTGTGTGGTTAAAACTTTAATGGAAAAAACCCCTACCTACTTACATCTAATTCTTCATCAGAAGAACAAAATTATCAGGCAATATTCTGTCACATGTGGGAGTGAGGCAGTTTTCATGCTGGGAAAATGTGATCTCTGGCAAGATTCCTTCCCTTAATGATAGAGTTAGGCAAAAATAGACAATGTCATTTTTGTCAAAAGGTCAACACCTGTCATTTGTAAGTCGTAATATATATAAATGTACAGTAAAACATGTAGAATGGAAATATATTTTGCATGTATGTTTTGGCAAACAATTGAACAATGTTCCAATGAAGAGTTAAATAAAATTACATAGATTTTTTTCAAGTGTTTCTACATGCCACAATCTCTATCTAATCTAAAACCAAAAGAACAGTTGAATTCAGAAGGCAGTATCTGTCAATGGCTTATGTATTTACAACTGAAAGAAATCTAAACAAAAAAGGTATGGGTTTGAATTTGTAAAATGTGAATTTGAAATTTTATTGTGCGTTAAAGAACATATTATTGCCAAGATTTATAAATATGTGAAAAATTGTATGATTCAATAGGCAAAAAACTTTGGCTGTAATATGATGCTTGAGCAATGGGAAAATATTTGGACAAATTCATCTAAAATTTACTCTGAACTATAATTTAAAACAACACTTTTACAAAATTATGTATTGTATAAAGCTTTCTCAAATGTATGTTGCAAATGTAACTGCAAAGAAGAAACTTTTTATCATCTTGGATGGACTTGTAAATCTGCCGCCAATATTTCTTTGCAAAGAAATATTGGGGGCAGATTTATATTTTAATTGAGAATGGTTAAAAAATGAATGTAAAAGTAAAAATATATTTTCCTTTTAGGATTTAAAAGTTAAACATTAGACTTCCTTTTTGACAAGGAACTTGAAAAAAAGATATTTGTCCTGATATAGATTGACTACAGTGAGAAATCCTTATGTGCAAAAAAGATACATCATCAATCCCCTTGAAAGAAGAATGAATGGACAAAGTGATGGAGTTAGAAGAGATTGCAAAATTAACTATTTTAATCAGAGAAAACAATATATCTAGTTTTGTTTCTACCTGAAAACTGCTTCTAGACTTCATGCTTGAGGCTGAAGAAAATTTTGACTATAGGACTTGTTAATTAGTTGTTATAGAAATGACTAGTATTTACTAAAAAAAGTTAAGGCACTAATTTTACTTTGTTCAGTATTCTATTGGTCTGAAAATGTTGGAAGCCAGTGCTTTTGCTTTTCTTTCCCCAATTTATGCTCAATTCATGTTCATTCCAAAGAGATACTTGCTAAATTGACAAATTATTTTTGATTTATTTTCATATTTAAATATTGCTGGCCAGTAAATAGAACACTTGATAACAAATAATTAGATCAAAAAAGTTTAGTTCTGATAGAGTTGTGAACAAAATCCACATCATTACAGCCATCTGTTTAAATCCAAAGGCTGATGCCACCATAGAAATAGGAACACAGAGCAGATGGAAAACAGACATAGACTGCTAGCTCAAACTTTAAGTCTACAAGTATAAAGGAGATGAAAACCGAAGCTGCTTTAAATTACTGTTTGCTTTTGTTTTACATATATTGCATTAAGGTCTGTTAATCTAAATTCTAGGATTTGTTTCACTTTGAATCAAACTCTTGGGTCTTCACAGTTAACTACTTTAAAAGAAAATCTTAAATACTAGTCCTAGCATTCCCATTAAGAGAGAACAAAACATTAACAGGAATTAGAATTTGCACCATCTGATCCACAGTATGCCTTCTATAAGCTCCTTATTCATTCACAAAGAATTCATTCACAAGAACAAAATTGTCAGCTTCATCTCACATGCTAGATTAGGGCTAAAAAAAAGTTTGAATAATTCAGCAAGGTATGAGCCAAGCCACTGTTTTAGTCTGGTTTATATAGTGTACAATAACATTATGACATAATATAGTATAATTGTTAATCCATACCATGTTGTGGGAACACTGCAATTGTGTGCTGTTAGTCTGGATTGAAAGTATTGTGAGTCTATAGCCATTTAATCATATTCACCTGATGAGAGCATACACCTGGATTCATACAGGAATTCAAAAAAAGCAAGATGTCCACTGAGACTATAGAGTTTTTACTCTTGTACAATATAAAGCCAAATCTGTGGATACGCAAGGACAAAGTTTGCTAGATTAAAAATTTGCCTTAAAGGTTTTTTTTGGGGGGGGAGGGGGGGGAATGTAGCAACATTCTTTAATATTTTAAATTCTGGCCAATTATGATTTGGTCATTTCTTGAAAATTCACGAATGCCCATTGGATTAATATTTCTGTATAAAATACCAAAGATCTTCATACATTATTTAAAGAAAAATGTTGGTAGGTTGGTTGAAGAAAATGTTGCAATTGAATTGGCATTGTAAAACACTTGCATTCTTCAAGAACTAGAATTTCTGTCCCCAACTTCTTTGGCTGTTTTTCTTTTTAGCTATAAAGCACGATATAGCTAAAAACTAATTGATTTTATGATTGTTCCATAATCACTTTTAGTTTGCCCACATCTTTTCTGCTTGATTGTACACATTATGTTAAGGGAGGTGCCTTTGTACATTTTGCATCTAGGATTATCCTTCAGTGCTGTAAAATTAAGTCTCCCTTGCTATAACAGCCAAGGTAAGAAATACAGTGACCAAATCCTCATTTGATCTGTAACTTTGTATGGTATTGGCAGGATTCAGACACTTTCAACAAAATCATGCCAAATGAGCAGGTTTATTTTGTAAAAACAAAATATTATTATTATTTGTGAATATTATTTTCATAATTTGGAATGTAGCTATCTGACAGAAAAATGGGCTTATTTGGCACATTCCCTGGAATTTTTTTGGTGCAAAAACATGAAACAGTCTGCATACATTTCCAGTTAATGTTGGACATCTTACTGCCAAACTATATTTTGACCATCCTAGTTATATCCTAATTCACCCACCATGGCCTTTCTGAAAGTTTTTCAATCTCTACTCTGCTGTTTTATTTCTACTTGCCATTCACCTCTTTTTACTTTTTTGAAATTTAACTCATTCAGTTGTCCTGTTTGGATAATAGGATGCCTACTGGGAGAACTGAGGATATGAAAGCAATCAGACATCTTCCCTGCTTTCATCGAGAAAGAAAAGAGAGACAGAGGGTGAATGTGAAGAGAAGTTTTCAAGGGAAAAGGCGAGATGATAGACAGACCGCAGACAAGCAGGGATCCATAAACAGCACATTTAGTTTCACCGTGTGAACCATTGTCAATATTTATCTTGCCTTTAGCTATTATTCTGTCTCTACAGAGTCAATTTGTGTAGTGATTAATGCACTGGGCTAGAAACAATTTTAGTCCCACCTGAGGCACAAAGCCAACTTAGTGACTTTGGGATGGTCACTTTCTCACAGCCTTAGGAAGGAGGCAATGGCAAATCACTTCCCCAAAACCTTGTCAAAAAAATTGTAGAGACTTGTCCAGGCAGACGCCAGGAGTCAACAATGATTTGAAAAAACACCCAGCCAAATCTGACTTTTAAAATATGAACATACATACTTCTGAATTCTCAGATGACAAGTCTATGAACTGGACTTGGCAAATATTTCAAAGTTAATAAAAAGAATTAAGTTCTCAAAGAAACTGAACCAAATGTGGTGATAGTAAACAAGATAGAGATACAGATTCATTCCCTAACTTATAGACTTAAGGGAAAGAACTTATGTACCAAACACAATGATTATATTTATGTTTATATTTAAGCAATAATATATTATTATTTATGATGAGCAATGTAAATTTTATTACCTAAGAAACAATATCTTTTTAACTATTGCAATTCTGTCATTTATAAATTAGCCTTATTTTCAGCCAGGAAAGACAGCCAATAGTTCAATAGAAGAGTTGTATGCTCTGCCTATATAGGTAGTCCTCACTTACCAACCATTCATTCAGCAGCTGTTCAAAGCTATGACAATGGTGAAAAAATTACACTCCATGACCATTTAGGGCATGGGTGTCAAACTCATGTCATCACGTTGTCATCATATGACATATCGTGACTTTTCCTCCTTTTGCTAAACTGGGGGTGGGCATTGCCAGCCCGTGACGCATCCATCCCATGGGCTGTGAGTTTGACACCCCTGATTTGACACCTTCACAGCATCCCTCAGTCAAATATCATAAACTTTATTTTCCATAGTCATTGCAATTCATGAAAGGGTAAAGAACTTTTTCGGGATTTTGTCACCAAAAAGGTTCATAAGGAATACTGAAAATCAGTATTTTAATATGAATTATATTGTGAAATGTATTATATTAATCAGGATCAAAGGGAAGTGCAATTCTATGAATATTTTTTCCCTCTCCTCTGCCCCCTCAAAGAATAGACTGATTGGAGAGAAAGGGGTTGCAAGAAAGTAAGCTCTTTGTTCTTCTACAAATTGAAAACAATGTATTATACCAGCAGCCTACTATACTTCCTTGAAATCTCTTCCTCTTAAGAGACACTAATTGAATTCCAAGAGGAGTGTATAGCAGTAATTGAAAAAGGGAAAGAAGGTGCAATAGGTGGTGTACCCAGAGAGCAATGAGAATTAAGACCTACTAGAGCAATAAAAACCCCTCACAAA
>BHFT01006368.1:0-46326 GCA_004320025.1 Laticauda laticaudata
CATCACCTACGTGAGCCAGACCCTGACGGACCTGCCCGAGGCCCAGTATTTTATTTCTCTAAATATGCTCTGTTGTACAAATAACCTATTTATTTTAAAGGAAATGTTCTGTATGTCCTATCAGCATTGAGGTTTATGAAATATATCATTAGATATATATGTATATGTAAAGGTGGGAGATTGGCTAAAACAGTGTTTCTCAACTTTAGAAACTTCAATATGTGTAAATCACTGTTTTCTAATGATATATTTCATAAACCTCAATGCCGATAGGACATACAGAACATTTCCTTTAAAATAAATAGGTTATTTGTATAACAGAGCATATTTAGAGAAATAAAAATCAAATTACGAATGGGGAAAATGGAAAGATAAAACTTGGAAGATAACTTTTGAAATCCCAGTTTTAGAAAATGTGGTGAAATTAACAGGCCTTTATACAAAGGGTTTCTTCCCCCCCAAAGCTGAAAGTTTATGCTAATCTTAATTCTATCCTTTCATAAATGCTGTTGAATATTCTGCATTGAATTTTTTTTCAAGCTAGCTTTTCAGAAGAATTGAAAGATACTATCTGAAAGGTACTAAATGATCTTTACCTTAAAGCATCAAGATAAATAAGCAAGCAGAGAAAATTGATTATGATAATGACTGTTAATGCAATTTATTATTTTTCTTTATCTGGATCACTAATTCAAACTCAGCACACAATGGTAAAGATTACAGATTGCTACTACCCAAATCAGTTCATTTGCATCTGTTAATGTCTGTTCATTATTTCCTTCTAGCCTTTTCTATTTTCACTCATCATGAAAATAGACCTGGGAATCTTAAGCCAAAGCTGAAATTGGAAGAATAACTTCAGCACATATCTTCCAGCGGCTGTGACAACCAGAATTCCAATAGTCCCAGATGATTCTCATTAATGGAATTAAAATTAAGGAATCCAAGGTTACTAAAATATTTATTTGTAGCTTAATGTGAGAACACTGAACATGGGTGATTAGAAAATATATCCATATCAAGAAATTAATGCTGAATGAATGTTAACAGATGCATCCGGGCAAAGTTAAGGCACTGGGAATTAAGCAATGTAAGAAAGAAAAAGCCTCGTGTAAATTATCAAACAATAGTTGCAGAAAAATAAAGTGGGGAATAGAAGCAAAGAAAGTGAGGCACTGAGAACTAGAGTTATGGTTGGTACAGATTTGTGGTTTACACAGTCTTACAGAAAAATATGTGAGTCTTTGATTTATGTATTCATTAAAACACCTACCTTTGTTTCTTTTAAGCTTACTATCCTGCCTGGACAACATATATACATAGTTACATATAGACATATATTCAAACTGAACTAAGTTCTATCACACAATCAACACCATTAATAAAATGATGTTAAAAAGATCTCTGGAGAAAGTGAAGAAAGTATCTCAAAACATTATTAAAAATGATAAAATGAATCTTTCAGGATTAGTTTTGTTTTGTTCGAAAACACACGAGGTAGACCATCGAGGAGACACACGAGCTAGGACCGGCGTTCCAACACAAAAGGTTTATTCAAACTAGTCAGAATAGGAACAGTTGCTGCAGCCGAAGCCAGCCAGCCTTTAACAGGCTGGCCCTGCCTGCTTCAGCCATGCCATTATCTTAAAATGCCGCCTTTCAAGCACTCCTTTGGATTGTTCCTAGTGAACCAATCACTTCTACTTATTCATGGACCAATCAGAACTAGACTAGGATTCAACCATTGCATATTAGAAACACCCCCCCTCTTAGTTCAGTACCTACGTGAGTTCTTATCACCAAGGTAGGTGGGCTTCTCCAACTCTGAGGTAGACTTGCGCTAGGTTCACTTTCCTCGTAAATACTGTCGACCCGTTCGGATGGGCTGCTGTGTCTTACTGCTCTGATATCCGTCTGGAAGTGGTCGAGCTCAGCCATTTTGCCAAGCCGCCTTGAGTTGCTTAGCCGGCGTTGTTGCGCGCTCCCACCTTCGATTCCATTGTGGCAGGTTTGAGCTGGCTCTGGCTGGCGCCCCTTCCGATGGCTCTTCCCGGCAAGTGCTCTTCAAACAGTGGTCTTTATTTGCTCTTTTGTTGTTAAACATCGTTTTTTAGTTTTAAATGACGTTCTTTATTAACTTTCGCCGTTTTTTTTTTTCCCCTCCCTCCCTGTTTGAGGTTTATCTGTATTGTCGGCGACTGGTTAGTGTCTGTTGCCAGTCAATATTCGCGGATCGAATAGCTGACTATCTGCCCGCTTCCACATCCCTTGCCATCTTACGTTAAACGCGTAGGATTTGGGAGCCGTGTAATTTGTGGTAATTTGTCCAGGTACCCACAATGGTTCACCTGTGAAGTTTGTTCGCTATACCAATTCGCCTATCTGGAATTGCCTAAACTTTGTAGGAATCAGGAGGGTTTCTGTTAATTTGGGTGTTTAGTCTGTCAAGGGTGTGATCGTCAATTTTCGTGACCCATAAGTAATTCCGCCGGGTGACTTGTCGAAACTACTGGGCGTTATGGTGCTGTAGTGTGAGTAAACGCGTAATTACTTTTTTGTTGACATCCGCTATGTCCATTCTTTCTTTAGCCCTTCCTTTGTGACGGTACCATCTCCTCGCTCTGCCGTTGCTAGCCAGGATGGGCCGCCGTAGGGCACAGGTCTGATACTAGGAGGCAGTTATTGCGCCGAATTTGCAAGCTGTTAAGTTGTGTCCATTGTCCGAGGACAAGAACGTCCCGGTACATGACTGTGGGCTGCGAAGAGGTCGTCTATAATTTTTTATTAGTGTCTTCTGTTTCGGGTTCGATGTGCATGATTTTACTTCAAGCCAATATTGAGTAGGTCAACGAACCACCTAGAAAGGTATGCCCTTGGTTGGACGCGCCGAAGTCTATATGATTCTAGACCATGGCCCCTAAGGGTCTCCCAGTCCTGAGGGATGCTTTTGGAGGAGAAGTTCCTGAATTCCCCATTTAATAGGCAAGAGCTCACCCAATACCTCATGTCCTATCTAATACCTGGCCACACAATACATGCTCTGGCCAGGCTTTGTACATTTATACCATCCCAGGTGACCCTCGTGCAACAACCCAGTATGCTGGGCCTGCAACTGTGGCTGGGACACCACTGCCGAGCTCACCCTACAGTCAACATCCGGGAACCTTTAGAATAGACAGTTCAGTCTGTCTGACCGGAACGGTTTAAAAGTTTCAGTTTTTTGTGTCTCCGAGCCAAGCCTTTACTACCCGCCACAGAATATCGGGCACCGCAATGATGTCCTAACAGGGCTCTTTGACATCATAGCAGAGGATGGTTAGATCCGGGGACAAGCTCTCAATATCTGCAAGCGATGTCACTGCATGTGTCCGGGTCTTCATCAAGTGCGTTGGTAGGCGGGTGCTCTGACTTCAAAGCGGGTCCGCATGGGAAATTTGGTTTCGTCCTTCGGGATGCAAGTATGTGGATAGGTGAAGAACCTATCTGACCATCTAGACATTCTTTGGTGACAGTATGTTTAGGCGTCGAGCTTGTTTGCTCCCCCGCCTAAAATTCCCATCAAGTGTTTGTGGATCACGTTACTAATTGAAGAAGCCCCTAGCCCTAGGTTCAAACAGATATTTCGTCGAATGGCGTGGTTACTCCGCGACTATATGCTAGCGGCCTTCCTATCCAGTTGACTGTAATCTCGTCAGGTCTTTGAATAGAGTCCTAGAAATATGCGACGGGGTGCTTCTCTGCCCATCGAGGAAGTTGTAGGCTTAGGAGGCAACCTACTGCCAAATGGTGAAGCGTCGCAGTCACTCTTAGAAGGCAGTGTGTTCTAAATTGGATTGTAGAAACGTTTTGTGGATGTTAGGCAACTCTTTAATATTCTGGAAAGCCTCCTTTCTTTGTCTAGCTCCCATGTCCAGTTGCTTATTATCTAAAACGCTGACTGGGTAGACCGGTTCAGCTATAGTGGCCTTGTTCTTGGCAAAAACTTAATATAAAATTAATAAGTTCCTAAAAAGCTTGTAGTTCTGTTTTTTTCTCGTTCAGGTGCTTTCTTGTATTGCTATGATTTTCTTATCTGTGGGGTGGATGCCGCTTCACCCGAGTTCCTCATTGAGTAGCCCAAGAATCACGCTTTTTTTCATTAGGTCAGCATTTTCCTTTTTTACTTTAAGGAGCCAGATTCCTTAAATTTGTTAGTACTTCTGGAGTCCTCTTCTTTTTATTGAGTTTCTCATCTCTGGCCGAGATTAAGACGTCGTGCGAAAGAGAACGACCCCTTGTATGCCATAAGAGGCGTTTCCATCAAACTTTGAAATAAAGCCCCGGTTGCCACTGCGTTACTCCAAATTGGAGCCGGTGGCAATGTTGAATGGCATTCCCTATGTTGTACTATGGTTTGGTCGACTTCTGCTGTCTCTGGGTCACTGGAGTGCGTGATTTAGGCTTGGCGCCAAGTCCAGTTTAGCAAAAACTTTGCTTTTGCCAGGGAGTGGAGCAAATTTGGACTATGACTGGGTATGACGCTGGTTGTATAAGCATGGTTCAGGTTGCCTTATTAGCACACAGATTCTAGATGACTCCGTCAGGTTTTATGTAAATTGGCTTCCGATTTGTATATGTGCTGTATATAGAGCATTTCCGGAGTGATTGGTGAAGCGCCTGGTCCATCACAGTTCCACCACCCCCTGGACGCTATTAGTTTGTCGAGTTGTCCTCTACTTGCCTTAGTGCAAGGGAACTCGTCTGGCTTTTAATCTTCTTGGGGCTATTTGGGGACCTAGGCTAAAAGAAATGAGAGGTTTCCCCGATACTTGCCCAGTGAGTCCATCTAAAAACGTCTTGGAATCGCTGATGAGTCATCTTCCCAACTGGTTGTCATTATTACGATCGACCCCGTGGCATCCCGATGCACGCATAGGGTGCAACCATTCGATCCGGAGGGCTCGCTCTGTCCCGGTCGAAGATGGTTAGCGCAGTCTTTTAATGTTGCTTATAATGACCAAAAATTGTCCCATGCCAATTACAGGATTCGGTTTCCCTGATAGTCCTTTAGAGTCAAAGGTTGTTTTGTAATTGTCTGGATTTATTGTCTGGGACCAGCTTTTTAGGTATCCCAGAAACCTCGAAAAGGAAGGACCGCGAGTCCACCTCGCATCTGACAGGCTTCCCTTCGATTGTTAGCATCACTTTAACCTTCTTGCAAGCTTCCGTCTGAGCGCTTTCGCAATGAGTGGGACTGTGTGTCTTTGGCTGTTGTTCTGTGCCAGCTGTCTCTCTTTTGCCATCGTTTCTCTCGCTCATTTAGGTCGGCTGTGTTGCGGAATTTCTGCGTCTCGTGGGGCTATAGATTTTTTGTTTGCTCGCAGACTTTCTCGATGTGCCCGCGTTTTTACAGTACCTGCAGATCAGCTATGCGAGAAATTCTGCATTCAGCTCGGGCCATGGTTTCCTGCGCAGCCAGCGGCATTCCCGGCCAATATCTTTTTCGCCGCTCTTTTATTTAGCAAGCAGACGGTGGACCTCAGTCGTCTTCCTCGCTTTGATCGGTTTCCTCGCTCGACTCTTCGAAATGGGTGTGGTGTAGGCTGTGCTCCTTTCCTCTAGTTGGGGTTTCTTCGCGCATTTTGTTCATTTCTTCATTGTGACCGCCAATTCTTTGCGGCTTCGGCGCCAGTGGCTTCACGATGCTTCGGCAACAATGACATTGGGCTTGTTTAACCAGCTACTTTGCACTGTAAGGTCTGCTGAGCCTAATACCACGACGCTATCCACTCATCGCTTTCATGTCGATGGTTTAGGCGAATCGCACGCACCCCCTGAATAGAGCTTGTCCTTAGAGCACCACGAAATCGGCGACCGGTCTCTTCCCCTCTCACTGTCTCGGTGGTAATGACATTCATGCCGCTTTATATTATTGACACTCCGGAGCCGTAAGTGTGCTTTGAGGATTCCTTTGTAGTTCTGACCCACGTTAGCTGTTTAAGTCTCGGGGCTTCCGCAAGGGCTTCTTGGCCATTTGACAACGCGTTGTCCACATGGGCTGAGGAATACAGCGTTGCTTGCGTTGTTCCTAAGAGTCATCCATTCATTGCTTTCCAGATACATTGGAAGCCGACTCTGCTATGACTCCCATATCCCTGCATCTAGGATTGAGGGTGCGGCGGTGCGTTGCTTACCAGAAATCGTCTGCTGGCGTCTGGGCTTCTATCACCGCGTGCAGGTTTCGCTTCAGGACGAACGATCCCACCTTAACGTCGCCACGTTTTGTTTCGAAAACACAACGAGGTAGACCCGGGTCTCAACAACAAAAGGTTTATCAGAACAGTAAGTCAGAATAGGACAGTTGGCTGCCAGGCCGAACCAGCACTTTTATCACAGGCTGCCGCCTCTTTCAGCTATGGCATTCTTTAAAAATTGCCGCCTTTCATCAGCTCTTGGATGTTCTAGTGAACCAATCACTTCTTACTTTCTGGACCAAGTCAAGAACAGTAGTCTAAGATCAACCATTTGCATATAGAACAGTTTATGCAGTAAAAAATGCATTAATTGTAAGATTCTGTCTTCCATTTTTGAAAAAAGAAGAGGTCCAAACGCTATCAAAGATCAGGACTTAAAGAATCCCTTAAGTAGGTCCCATTGGCTGAAGATGGTCAAAAACGTATGCAAAAAAGGACACTCGTGGACCTCCAACAAGGGAATGGGACAGTGAGCCTGTGGAATGGAGGCAAGGGCAAAACCTGATAGACACTGAGGATGTGCAAGGCCCCAACAGAGCCTCACGTGAAGGGAAGAAGCAGCGCCAAACCTCCCTGAAACATGTGCAACTCCCCAGCGGAGCGGTGGAGTGCAAGACAGGATGATAGATGAGTTAATGATGCTTCACTCAGCCTGTCTCATCACCACTGATGAGATTGGCGCCATGTATGTGGTGGGCCTACAATGATAGGGGCATTTAATAAAAGAGTTGTGTTTGTGTTGACATGTTTGGATGATTGATTACATGTTATTGTGATAATAAAGGGCCATAGGTGTGGCACTCGGGAGACGTGACCATACTAGTCGCCACTAGTTGCACTGGGAGTTTATCTAGTCCCACAGCTATTACCCGCATCCCAAAGGTTATCCCTGCTCATTGTCCACAGTCATCCGCTGCCCACCCACTGCTATCTTAACCCCATCCCACAGCAAGCGACTTAAACAATTTCTAAAGTTTGCCACCAAGACTTCTATTAAAAAAAAAGAAATGAACAAGAGCTGTCGAATCAAGATAGACTTATTGACACAACAAGCTGTAAAAGAAGAATATGACCCAAGTCAAGGCCAAATAAGGTCCACAGGAGCAGTCAGCCAACCCCTAGTCTCTGCATCCTCTTGCGTCACTCGGAGGTCGTGCCCAGTCTCAGGGTGAAAGGGTCCAAAGTGTGTGCTTGGTCTTGAGCACCAACTGGCGGTAACCATGGCCCAAGAGCCAACAGTACTGTTGTTGAGAAGGCTCATCGGACAGACTGGCTCAGAGACCTGTAATGCGAAGAGGTCTTCCTCCATGCCAGGGGTGTCAGCCCTCAGTACTCGATTGAGACAGATGTACTGAGAGCCGGGCTTGGGCTGTGGGGTGGAAGGAAGACTAGCGTTGAGTGGGCTGTCTCTGGTCTCAGCTGGGTGAGGACTGGACCGTGGTGGCATGGGGGCATGGGGTTGGGCATCACTGTGTCGGTGGCATCATTGCATGGGTGGCATCGGTGGCATCAGTGGAACCGGTGGCAACGGTGTCGCCCGATGACTTGTGCTTGGACTGGGAAGCGGGCTGCCTGTGCTGCTGGACCTCACTGGTGAGCCGTAGCCTGTAGTGAGGGGCTGGGGAAGCTTGGAAAACTGGAGGGACATCACCTGGGGTGGGAACAAGACCTGACTGCGGTTGGGAGGCAGGTTCCTCTGATCCTGGAGGGTTGTGAAGCAGCTCAGGTGATGCGGTCCTATCACTACAGCTTGGTACTGGGGGTTCCTCCATGTTCTGGAGGGGTTTGTGAATACGTGAGGAAGGGCTGGTGGTTGGAGGATGAAGGAGTCGGTGGGACCAAGCTGAGAGAGGAGATCTATGCTTGGTCCAATGGTTCCCTGATCTCCAGCAGGAACAGTGTGGCACTGCCCCTACCTGCTAAGTCTGGCTCGTCTTCCTTTCTGTGGAGGTGGAGTTGGGGGGGTGGATAACAGCTATGACTTGTGGTGGACTTGATGTCTCCTTTCTCCCACCGCAACAAAGTGAGTCCTCACTGCACTCCACCATGTTACAACACCGATGTCGGCGGTCTCCGCCGTGCACGGTCCTCCAGAAAAACCTGCCTGGAGAACAGGACTGACTCTCGGCTGCGCAAGAGCGAATGCCGCTCTAAGCAGGCTGCCGGAAAGAGAGGGTTGTGAGAGGGGCCCTGGGCTCCTCCGTGGCGGATCTCACCCTCCAGGGAAAGCTACACCTGGCCATGACGTAGGATCCTCTGTCCGTAGTCTTAACTCGTGCCTGGCAGATTGTCTTGAGTGTCAGTATTCCCATACAGGTGTGCATGTGTTCCACCAGCCAAGGAGCACCTCCAAATGTAGCCCATACTATCCGCACTTCTCTCTCCAAGCCAGCCTGCTTCCTTTTGGTGTCGCCTAAGAGCCTGTTCACTTCTGCCATAGATAGTCATTCTCTCTCAGCCACTCCAGCACCATCATCATGTGTTGCCTCCTCAATAGTAGGTATCGCCTCCTCTCCTGTGTTCGTAAACGCCTCTTCCTCCCGTTTGGCAGCGACCACATGCATCATACATCATCACCAACGCAGGGATCATTCACATCATCAGCAGCCGCAGCAGAGCAGCAAATCATCATCGATCAGCTGCAGCGACACGGCAGGCGAGCAGCTACAGGATCAAGCACCAGCGCACCAGTAGGACAAGCCAAGAGACATAGCAGCCTAGCAGAGAGTAAAGCAACAGCAGGGCACAAGCAAGACCAGGAGCATGAGCAGGCCAGGACACAAGCAGTACGAGCAAGACCAGGAGCACGAGCAAGACGCGGACGAGCAAGTGCAGGAGGCACAAGCAAGATAGGACGAGCAGGAGCACCGGAGCAGCTTCAGGCAGAGTAAGGCACCCAGCAGAAGCACCACTGAGAGCAAGCACTTCAAGCAGAGTAAGCACCAGCAGAAGCACACACCAGGAGAGCATCGCGCAGAAGCTTTCCAGCACAAGAAGAGGCGAGTCCCCAGCTAGCAACAGCCCCAAGCAAATGCCAGAGTCAGGCGACAGGTTGGGCTGGGAGGGTGCTCCTGTCCCTCTTGAGTGGATGGCGGCAGGTGCTGAGACTTTTGCTTTTCTTCTCCCATGGTTGTGCGTTGCTGGCTGGCTGGGAGGCTGGCAGGGCACCGGAGGCTGGCAGGAAGTCCTGGAGCAAGGCTGGCAGGAAAGCCTTGGCACCAAGCAGGCATGAAGCTATGGCAGGCAGGCAGGCACCAGTCTGGCAGAGAAGCTGCCAGAAGCCTTGGGCAGGAAGCCTGCACGGAGAGGCGACAGGAACCTGGCAGGGAGCCTGGAAGGAAGCTGGCAGGACAGGCATGCGAGGCAGTGCAGCCACCAGGCTGGCAGGCAGACTGCGCTGCAGTGGAGGCTGGAAGGCAGCTGGCAGGCAAGCTGGCAGCAAGCAGATGGCAAGGACTGGCAGGGAGGCCTGGGCCAGGATGCTGAGGAGCAGGCAATGCAGGCAGGCATGCAGGCAGGGCAGGCAAGACTCGTGTAATCCGAGCAGCAGGTCTGTTCCTCTGAACTGTGGCCACGTGCGAGCTGCTTCCGCTTTATATCTGCTGGGCTGACACCAATAAAAATTTTTAACTTCCCCCCCCACATGCGCAATTACATGCACAGGCATCCGCTAGTGCTTCCGTTTCTCTGCATCCGCTGGCTTCCGGCTGTGCATCCTTGTCTCCTTCCACGTCCACGTTTGCTGAGCGTCCTGCAGAAACCAGTAGCCAGGATGTGCCATCCGCCTCTATCCAGCTGGCGCTTCCGTTCCGCATCTGCTTTCCATCCGACGCCCTGCAATGCCCTCCCTGCGTCCATATCCTTTCCGTCCTTATTCCGCCCAGTTGATGCAAATTTTTGCCCCTTTTTGAGAGCGCGTAACAATGTTTGCTTATCCGTTGTGTCCTTTTTACTAACGTTTTGCATCCGTTGGGCAGTGTGACAGGGCCTTAACATATTTCTGAGTGCTACTGTTCTGCACAGATAACATAGATAATACGATATACCCTAAATACATTTGTGTCTGTAATTAGCATTTTATTGCAGTGTTATATTGATCACAGGTAAATTGTTTCAATTTGTTGGATTGTTTTGGTTGTAATCAGACAAGTTGCTAGCAAGCAGTTTTGCTGCCAATAAATCCAGTTTCATTCTTCCTTTTTTCATCGGAAACACATTATTTTAAAGGTCACCCTTGTTGACATAATAAAACAAATTTCCACCTAGCCAATGTAAAGCATCCTTCAAAGAATTTATCATTTGTTTACACTTGACTGTTTCCATCAGTTTCAATTACCAATTATGTCTTATTGCTCAACAGTGGTAGGAAGAGATGCATCATGAGTCAAAAGAAGTTACTGAATAAATTTTGTATTTCTTTGGAAGTCTTCGAATATTGCAGAACTCCAGGTGTCTCTCCTCAGAACTGGGGAGAATAAAGGAGGAACTAAGTCTGATCCTAGACACCCGGCTGTCATTGAAAAGGGCAGCTCCCTTGATGAATTATTCATCTTGTTTCCATAATGAGTAGTCGGACTTGCTACATAAATTTTATTTGTTTCCTTACCATTATGATATATCATTTATTAATATCAATACAAAAGTTGGTCAGTCAGTATAAAATAATGAATATAGTAATGCCATATGAGAACCTGAATACAATACATACTTGTCAGTGAATTCTGAAAGCACAGGATCACAGACCTTTTTTAACTCTACATACTTTAATGTATTAGCAAAGTATAATAAATAATAACAAGAAACATTTCAGGGTAGAGATAGATTGCTATAATAAGCCACACAAAACAAAAATAAGTTTCTTTCAAGGTCATTATGATAGATATACCATGTTTCTCGAACAATACGGCCTCCACCAATAGGGAGGCCCAGCATGATTTCTAGGCATGAGGTGAAATTAAGTCCTGCCCCCAAAATTTAGGCCTATTTAAACCATGCTTTCCCCCCCCAATTTCTCACATCGTTTGTTAGAACTACACGGGATGAAAAGAAATGGGCGGGGGAGGGGCGGGGGCGATGGGGAGAACTTGCCTTCAGGAGTGGCCTGCAGATAGCCTAGGCTAGACTTCCCTGATAGCTGACAGAAGCTCCCTTGAAGGCAGAGTCCCCAGCCACTTCAGGGCGTGGCGTAGCTGCCCAAGTCCCCTCGCCTTTAGGCAGTCTCTTTTGGGCGATGGAAGCTCCACAAGTGCAGTCACCAGCCGCTTCTATCGGCCGGTAGAAGCGGCCTCAGGGCAAGCACACACTCACAAACACACACACACACGCACTCCTCACCGTGAGGCCGCTTCTACCGGCCGATCAAAGTGGCTGGTGACTGCATTTGGGGAGCTTCCATTGCCCGAAGGAGACTGCCTAAAGGCAAGGGGACATGGGTAGCCATGCCACACCCTGAAGCAGCTGAAGGCTTTGCCTTCAGGGAGCTTTCGTTGGCCGGTAGAAGCAGACTTGTGGCAAGGTACGTGCGTATGGGCTGCTCTAGGTGGGAGAGGAACTTAAGTCACCCCCGAAAAGATGGCCTAGCCGTTTTTTCAGGGGTCAAAAAAAAAATAAGCCCTGGCCTTATTTTGTGAGAAACACAGTAGGTCAAGCTATATCTAGTTATATCATGAATTTAATCTGTTCCCTCAAGATTGTTATCATTATCAAAATATTCTTTAAATCTCTGTGAGAAACTCTTCATTTGTTTTTTTTTGGGGGGGGTATGGAATTTCCCCTAGCATATACACTTATTTGGTTGACTAGCATGCTACATGCATCTCCAAATTGTACTTTTTCCATGCTACTTGCATTATGAAATGTTTCCAAATATTTGGTATGCAGCCTTCACAGATATGAATATTATTGTAAGCAATTACTGAACTGAAAAAAAATTGAAATGGATGCAAGAAGACTCAGAAATATATCTCTTTTTTATTCTTGGTCATGATGACTTCATAACTTTTTCTTGAAAGAGACATTCCCATTACAGTATTTTGTTAAATTTTCTCAGGAAAATGTGTCAGAAGATAGAAATAAACCAGTACGAGTACTTCAGGTCCTGTTCATTTTAGAAATAAAAGCAGATCAGGAAATACGATCATCACACATTATAAGGTTTCTTGCCCAGTTCTGAAGAACAAACAGTACCTTATGTCTGCTTAAAAAAAGATCAAGAATAACATTGAAATATTATGCATTAGTGTCCAGATAAAAAGCACTTTTCATTAGCTTTCATGAAAAACAAACAAAAACCCCAGGACAAATTATTGTTTTAAATAGCACAGGAAGGACATTTGCCCCTCATTTCTGAAATAATCATGGTGTGCTAGAATTTAGAATGCCACCAAACTCTAGTTTTGATTCTTGCTCATCTTCTTCGCAGCATAAATTGTAGAAAAAACACAATTTTACAGTGCTATTTATGTCATATTATTGACACTATTTGAACTAGCCGTACGCCATGTTATGAACTAACGTATGCCAAACCTCACAAAATTCCAGGCTTGTGGTAGATAGATTCTTCTGGCTGCTCAAATGTACAGTGTCTATTGATTGGGTTCATTCATAACTAGCATAATATATAAGAGATCAGACTGTATATATTGCAAATTAAAAAAATCTGTATAATGCCCTGGATAGATAGCAGAAATTAATGTTGCTGTACAAAAAACATGCAGGTCATCATTGGCCATTCTCCTTCACCCAAGTAGGCTCAGCTTCTGGGAACAAAGGATAATTCAGTAGCATATGTTACCATGTAACTCACTTCTGTCTTGTTTAAGGCCCTGTCACAGTGGCCGACGGATGCAAAACATTTGTAAAAAGGACACAGCGGACGAGAAAAATGTTCTGTCCCTCTACAAAAAGTGCAAAAATTTGCATAACCAACATGGACACCCGGAAAAGGAATAGACGCGGGTAAGCGACCACGGCGGAGGAAGCGGATGCTCCACAGAAAGCCTAAAGCAGATGGAAAGCGGATTGGGGGCAATGCACATCGCCAAGGCTTCGCCCAGGGTGACTCAGCCAAGCGATGCAGGACATGATAAGAGGATGAAGAGCAGCAAGCAATAGCGGAGTAAGACGGATCAGCACACGAAAGCCAAGCGGATAACTAGCGCGGATGCCTAGCAGAATGTCCTAGCGTTCACGGGCATGCGGCGGAGACTGCCATTGCCTCACAGCCCTGCGGATATAACGAGGGAGCGTCCATGCTCCCCAAGTCAGGTCGACATTCAGAGGAAAGACCTGCTTACCAGCACACCACAACTCGCCGAGCCTGGCCTGCCTGCCAGCCTTGCTTCCAGCCAGCCTGCACGTTCTGCCTGCCAGCCTTGCTTCAGCCACATGCCTGGCCAGCCAGCCTTCTGCTCCTGCTGCCTGCCGCCTCGCCTCCCTGCTGCTGTGCCGCAGCAAACCCAAACCAGGGACAAGAAGAAAGCCTCAGCCATCTGCTGCCAGCCCGTGGCAACGAGGGACAGGGCACCCCGTCCCACCCCCCTGGCCGCTCACAGCTGCTTCTGCTGGGCTTCTGCAAGACACAGGCTCCACTCTTCTGGGACTGGGGCTTCTGCTGTTGTGTTCTGAGAGTATTGCGTGAGACTCGATACTGCTGCCTCCTCCATGCCGGTAGTCGGCTTCTGCTTGTGTTGCTTACCTGCTGAAGCTGCTCTGCCGGTGGTGCTTTGTTGGTGCTTACCTCTGTGAAACTCTGCTTTGCGCTGGAGGTGCTTTGCTACTGCCTGCTTACTCTACCTGAAAGCTGCCTGCCTCTCTACTGTGCTCCTGTCTCGTGTCCTCCTGGTCTTGCTCGCTGCTCACTGGTCCTGCTCGGTCTCCTGGCTCCTTCACTCCATGGTCCTGGTCCTCTGTCCTGTTCGTACCCCTGTCCTGCTTGCGCTCTGGCGTTTTGCTGGCGCTGCTGGTTGCTTACTCGTGCTGCTGCTGATCGCTGCTCCTGCTGGTGCTGTTGGTGCTTTACTCTGCACTGCTGCTGATCCTGTCGTCTGCTGGTGCTGTGTGATGCGCTGCTGTGCTGCTGTGCGTACGTCTGAACGGACTGCTGCATCCTTCTGCTGTCCTGCTAGGTCCTACTGCTGCTGCGGTGTGTCCTGCGCTGCCTGGTGTCGTGTGGAGGAGAAGCCCCGTAGAACCTAGAAGCCCCCTCTAGATGAAGGGGCCATGTTCCTGCAAGAGGAGGAAGAGCATAAGCCGAAGAATGGAGACGAGCCAATACAACTATCGAGGAGGACAATGAGGATGAGGTGCTGAATGGCTGAGAGAGAATGACTATTCTATGCAGAGGAAACACAGCTCTATCAGGGACACCATAAAGCGGCAGGCTGCTTGGAGAGAAAGGCGGGAGACTCTGGCTACCACTTTGGACTGTGCTCCTTGGCTGGTGGACGCACACATGGCCACCTGGAACGGTCTGCAAGGCCACGCCGTCAAGCTGACGGACAGAGCAACCTATCATGGCCAAGTGCAGCTTCCTGGAGGTGAGAATCTGCCACCGGAGAGCAGCCCCTCTCACAACCCTCTCTCTCAAGCAGCCTGCTGACAGCCCAGTCTCTTCTGCCGAGAAGTCAGCTCCTGTCTCCAGGCAGTGTTCTCTGTGAGCGTGCCACGACGGAGAACCCGTGGACAGCTGTTCTAATCATGGCAGAGTGAGGGACACTCCCTGGCACAGGTCGGGAGGAAAGAGAGGGCACTTGCCACCACAGTCCACAACCCGCATCAGCCCCCAGCTCGCACCTCACCAAAAGCAGAAAGCCAGAAAGGAGGACAGGAGCCACACTGTCCTGCTGGAGATAAGAGACACCATCAGGAGCAGCATAAGATCTCCTCTCTCAGCTTACAACACCACTCCGTCATCCTCGCAACGCAAGCCCTTCCTGACCTAGTGTGAACACAGACCCTCATGGAATGGCGGACCCATACCAGGTGGGAAGGACAGGATCACCGATCTCTTCACAACCCCTCATCCGCATCCAGATGAACCTGCTCCCACCCAATTCAGTCTGCTCCTCCACCCCAGGTGATGTCCCTCCCATTCCAAGGCTTTCCACATCCTCACCTACCAGGCCTACGGCTACCCGAGATGTCCAGCAGCACAGCAGCAGCCCTTCCCAATCCAGGCACAGTTCATTGCATGACACCATTGCCACCGTTCCACTGATGTCACCGATGCCACCCACCCACTCATGCATCCACCAAACGTCCACCTATGCCACCCATGCCACTGATGCACCAAAACGCTCACCCTCACCCAGCTGCAGACCAACAGCTCCACCACACTGCCCGTCCTCCACCCCACAGCCAAGCCCGGCCTCAGTACATCTGCATCAGGGGACTGGCCTACACCCCATGGCATGGAGGAAGGAGCTCTCAACAATCACGGGCTGAGCAGCTGTCCGAGAGCTCCTCAACACACCCATCCCCTGTTTGCCTCTTGGGGCCAGGCACCCAGTGGCACTTCAGACCAGCACTCCAGCAGGCAGCCACCTCCACAGCACCTGGACCCTTCACCCCTGAGACTGACCACCTCCGAGTGACAGAGAAAAGTGCCACGAGACTTCGGTTGGCTACCTGTAGACTTACTTTGACACCTTGATGTTGCGGTCATTTTTCTTTACAGCTTGTTATTAAATAGAATATCTTTTGCTTCACACACTTGCTCATTTATTTTTGTTAATAAAGTCTTGGTGAGAAACTTTTAGAAATGGTTTAAGCCTTTGCATGCTTGGGTAATAGCTGTGGGATGGTTATTGATAGCAGTGGATGGCAGGGAACCTGTGGGATGGGTTAAGATAGCAGTAGGATGGGCACGGGATACCTTTGGATGGTTAAGATAGCTGTGGGATTGCAGTATACCTTTGGGAAGGGTTAAATAGCTGTGGATTGTATAAACCTCCAGTGCAAGCTAGTGGGACTGTATGTGTCCACCCTCCCATCTGCCACCATATTGCCTTCATTATCAATAACAATATTAAGCATTGGATCCACACATTTAACATAAACACAACCTTTATTAAATGCCCTTCATGTAAGGCCCCTAACATTTACATGCCCAATGCTCATCAGTTGTCATGAGACAGCTAAGCGAAGCATCCATTAATCATTCTATTCATCCTTCTTGCCACTTCCACGCTCCTGCTGGAGTTGGCACCAGTGTTTCAGGAGTTGTGCTGCTTCTCCCTTTCACGTGAAGCTCTTGGGTCTGCACATCACCACAGTGGTCTGTCAGGTTTCGCCCTTCCTCCATTCACCAGGATCCATGTCCCCATTGCTATTCTTCATGGCCATCAAGTCTTTCTGCAACACTGAGCGTGTTAGCGGTGTGCATGAGATTATGACAATGCAGCCAGCTTCCATGATGTTCCTCACGGTCTCTGGCGATGCTGCATTGATGTAGAAAGTACCTCGAACCCGTTTGCCGGATGCCAAAGGCTTCTCCACCACCCGCTTCCCTTACAGCCTGTAGGTGAAATCCTCTCTCTTCACGTGTGGAGGCATCTGGAAGGTAGAGGCTTCATGAGGTAGTTTTCTGAGGGATAAGCTATCATCCCCACGATGAAGTAGGTGCACTCTTGTGTTTTGGGCAGGGCTGGATCTGGAACCATGATGAGGTTGCGTCTTCCAGCCCCTCCTTGAGGTTGACCTGCGTTGTATACCTGCACTGGAAGATACCTTCTTAAGGCATCGATGACATGAATGTATCACATCGACCATGGTGAAAGAGATTGATGCTGAAGAACCCTTGTAGTTGAAAATAGTGGTGACCCGACTTGGCTGGAGCTTTCAGCCACGTGCTTGGCATCTATAGCTTCCAAATGGTGTGGGGAAGTTCCACTTCCTGATACCACTGCTCTGCAACTTTCTTCTAGCCTTCTTCAGTGGAGGTGTACAGAGGAGCTCCTCACAGTATTCTTCCGATGTGATGGTCTCACACTTCTCAACCACAATGTTGATGATGTTGTGTGGCACCCTCCAGCCATACGCATGCTCCTGTTTCGTGTCCCGGAGGCCAGGTCGCACAGAGTCAGTGGACCAACACTTGAGTCCATGTCCAGCGCTGCCAAAGTTGGTGCTCTGCTTATGGTCAACCTGGGGTGCCACTCCACAACTCATCCAAACATGCTAGAGCATGCCTCAAGAGTTCTAATGCAATGATTTATTTCTCCTCAGCTTCCACCATCCAGCTTGTTATACAGTCGTATCTGCTCTTCCCACCATCTTCGACCAACACGTTCTTGGCCCGTAGAACCGTTGAAAGAGCCTGTAGATGGCTTCGCACTTGTTGCAGAATTGATGGTTGCTACAAAAGACTGTGTTACAATTCATGGTTACATGACTGGATTCTGTGGGAAGAGCAAGAGGCAGATGATAGCTGCAGAGCTCTTCACAGCAGGCTCTGCTCTTGAAGTGAGGTCCAATGATTTGCTCCCCTTTTTATAAGCAATATAGGTTTTCCCCTATGTGTCCTTTTGCATCCTCTAGGCATCCTCTAACATCCTTAAATCTAATAGGTCCCCTCTGCGAATTTTTCTGTTTTAAAGATCTTTGTATGCAAGCTGCATCTATCTTTCATCCCTTTCCCGTCTCTGCTGTCTACCTGCTCGCTGTTCCATTCCGCGTCCGTTCCGCCTTCCTCCCTGTGTCGCTTTCTGCTGGAGTGAGTTGAGTTGCACGGATGCACAGTGGATGCCTAGCGGATGGGTAGCAGAAGCGTAGAGGATGACAACGGATGCAGAACGGATTTCTCCGTATGCGTATGTGGATGCAGAAATGGACCGTTGATATATATTTCCCTCAAAAAGTTCTTGAGCAAGCTCCAAAACGTTTGGAGTGATGTAACCCAGTCTGGATGCTGGACAGATAGAGAGGAAAAAACGACGCATGAGTACCCAAAAACGTCATGCATCATGTTAACCAATGGATGGCAAGTGTTTCTCTCCGTTTTCCATCCTCTTTCCATCCGTTGGTGCAGTGTGACATGGGCTTTCAAAGGGAAAATTGTTGCTATTTGGTAGCTTCCCCCCGCTCTGGTACAGGAGTATGTTTTAATTGACAGCATCTACATTTAATTTTAGCAATTTTAGTCGAGATCCATTGACCCATAGCCTATTAACAAAATTTTTGAGTTAATGTGATAGGAATGTCCCATTATAAACAGCCCACTGCTTCCCTTTGGAAAGCAAAGAGAAGAACAGGCATCTTGCCAATACTTGATTATCATGTTTGAAGTCCCATTACTCCAAGATGGGAATCAGAGCAATTCTTTTTTCATTAACTTGGTGTTATATAATATACTGGCTTTAGAAATGTGGGTGATATCGTGACTGGAATACTGTGTATTATTATCCAATAGTGCAATTATGCTTATTTCAGCCTCATAAAGTAACTTTTCATGTATAACTTATAAACATATATGTTTATAAGAGCTAAAATGCTGTGGGACTTCCAGATTCAGCTCAGTCAGGCACTGGCCAATCAACCAGACCTAAGTGATAGTTGACAAGAACCAGAAAACAGCAGTGGTGAAAGATGTAGCAGCCCCAAGTGATAGCAATCTCAGGAAAAAAGAGTGTGAGAAGCTGGAGAAGTACCAAGGCCTGAAGAATGAACTTGAAAGAATGTGTAGAATAAAAGTCATAGTGGTATCAGTGATAGTGGCTCCAAAAGGTCCCAGGAACAACATCAGACTTCTCTGTTCAGAAGACTGCAATGCTACAAACAGCTAAGATATTGCACAGAATTCCTTTTATCCATACTCAGCCTATGAAGCTCTTCTGCAGAAACTTCATTTTTTAGACTACATTTTTAGAATATTTTCATTAAAAATATCAAACCCTTGAGACTTGAAAAGTTACATTGTTCCTTCTTCAGGGAAATATTTTTTATGCATCATTGCTAATAAATAGTAAATTGGAATATTCTTGTTTTTAATTTTATTGTTGTATGAATAATCAGAGAGTACTAAGACTGGAGTGCTATATAACTATAAAGATAAATAAATATTAAATATAAATATATATTCTGGACAAGAACTGTTTTAAGTTCTCCCCTTAGGATAGTGCTATAGTTGACTCAGCCTTCCATCCTTCCGAGGTCGGTAAAATGAGGACCCAGATTGTTGGGGCAATATGCTGATTCTGTAAACTGCTTAGAGAGAGCTGTAAAGCACTGTGAAGCAGTATATAAATCTAGGTGCTATTGCTATTGCCATAGGACTTTGCATGCCAAAAGAACTGGGTACAGGGACATTTATTCCCTCATGCCATCACTCTGCTGAACCCCTAATTCCCACAGTGCTGCCTAATGTCTATATGTAATTTACCTATATAATATAGCTGTAGTGTTATTATATATCCTTCTTAACATTTTCTTTACTTCATCCTCTTATTGGTATTAGGACTATCATAATTCTGTTGCTTTGCATGTACACTGAGAGCTTTTGCATTGGAAATAATTTATTGAGTGTCTAATCACACCTGATCAAATGAAATTTCAATTCATTCAATTCTATGAACAAAATAACTATGTTCATTTAAGGAAATAAGATAAATGGTATTTTATACACAAATTTTAATAATTAGATTACTTGCTTCTCTTTAACTTTTTCTCCACTGCAATAAATCTATTAGGTAACTTGGGTTTTAAAAAGACTGACTGACCTGAAGATACCAGGGAATTTTCATAGCTCAGAGAAGACCAGAATTTAGGATTCCTTATCCAGCCAAACATGTTAATGATTATCCTAATGTTTCTTTCATCTGTTTTGTGACTTGACACCACATCAGTACGAAGAATATAGTTGGACAATTGGTCTTTTGATTTGGGCAATGAACAAGCTATTTAAAATGTGAATGGTGAATTTTGAATTTTGAATGTTGAATACCAATCAAATCTTGACCAAGTCACCCATCGCAATAAAAATCTTCAGAATTCTGAGAATTATTTTCTCAAGAAAAAGCTTATGAGGAAAAAGTGATTCTACTGTAATTGTCACCAATTACTGAATAATATTATTTTGTTTGGGTTATTTGTACATTTGTACATCTTGATCAGTGGTGGGATACAAAACATTTTCTATGGATTCTGTGGGCGTGGTTTGGTGGTCATGTGACTAGGTGGGCATAGCTGGGTGGTTGTGTGACTGGGTGGTCATGTGATTGGGTGGGCATGTTTTATCAGTGGCTAACGGAAACAGAAGTTAGAAATCTAAAAGTATAAAATAAAACACCAATTGTATAAGGAAAGTTCACTAAAATGGATAAGCAAATATTAGTATGTGCTCATTATTAATGTGTAGCAGAGGTGGTATTCAGCAGGTTCTGACCAGTTCTGGAGAACTGGTAGTGGAAATTTTGAGTTCTGGCAAATACTACTTCTGACTGGCCCCACCCCCATCTATTCTCTGCCTCTCGAGTCTCAGCTGATCACCTGGGTCTTCTTTTGTTGTCCTGTATAGGAGAATGGAGCTGGAAAGCAGGTTAGTGGGGTGGAGAGGGAATGGGGATTCTGCAGTAACTTTTTCCCAGCAGTGAGGTGGGAATGGAGATTTTATATAGTCATATCCTTCCCCTGCCGTGCACACCAAGCCACACTCACCAAGCCATGCCATGCCCACCAGACCATGCCCTCCAGGCCATGCCCACAGAACCGGTAGTAAAAAAAAATTGAATCCCACCACTGATGTGTAGGAAATATATATATAGGGAACATATACCCCCCTCTCCCCCCCAAAAAAAACCAACCTAGGACAGTGCCAGGAAAACACCATGAGTTTTCTCCTAAAAGACTGCAGATAAAATCAGTTTTTTCTCCTTTGAAAGACAAACCTCAGTAATAAACATGAGCTAATTGGAATGCTATGAATAACAAATATATTGGAAGTCCTGGAAAATGCCAGAATCTATTAATAGAAATAAAGTGCAGATCCTGAAAATACTCAAGAAATCAGACTAAGAATGATTTACTATAGCACACCAGAACTTCCCTCTTCCTCCTCTCAGACAAGATTACCTCTCAGGACAGGAAAGACCATCAAGACATATCAAAAAACAATCACACTAACTACAGAAACACACAAAATCTCAGCAAGCTATACAAATTTCAAAATATAACATAAAATTTGCTTGCAAGCCAACTCACAAAATTAACTATACCCATCCAGGATCTGTATTCTGTTTGTCTCAATAAGAAAATCTCAAAGCAGAAAATACTGAAATTGCAGTTGTTTTTGGTCCCATCAGCTGCTGCTCATTTCTTATCCCAAATCCTTGCCAAGGTCATTACCAATTTAGACTTTAGATTTATTTTTAAGAATTCTTAAGCTTAGATTTTGCTGTATATTTGTAGAAGTGATCACAGAAATATTTTTCAGTGTGAAACTAAACACACACACATACAGAGAGAGTTTCTTTTGATGATCATTAGAAATGGCAATGTGGCACATAAATGGAAGTAGTTCAATCTATTTAAAGCCAAACCTCTACATGATAAACATGCCTAATCTACCAGGAACAGAAAAATACATTTGTGACCACTATTTTTAAAGACAAGGTGATACAAAGCCAAACAAATACTAGGTTAGACAATTCAATAACAACAGGTTCCCTAAATAAACCTGTTATTTTTAGTGCCAAAATTCACACAAGTTTCTGAAAAACATGCACTATATTTTTCCTTCTGTATGATTTTCTTAATAGCTGCCCCCATGAAGACATAACAGCCTTACACTAACTATAAATTTACTCCCTATATAACAAAAAGTCTTTATCATAATGTGCACTTTTTTTCAGAATGCCATTACTGAAGAGAAGTTTGAAGAATGAATCAATGTGTTTCAATGAGGTCTGAAGGTTTCCTTAACTAGTAATTTCTATGCTTTTAAGGATTTGAGTGGGCAGGGTTTTTGCCTAAGTATTGCTGTGACACATTATTTGCGAAGAGAAAGAAATAATTTTAATGCAAATGCATTTCTACCCTAGACCTGGTATAAGGAATGATGCTTTAACCTCATTGTCATAGTATTCCTTGGAAGGAGACCGGATAGGATAATAGAATTAAGAAGTTGCTGAGACATTTACAGGATTGACGACATATTGGGGATGATTTTCCAGATCCCATTTAAAATCTTTTAATTAAAGTCTGATATTTTTGAGTATGAAAAGTATTTAAGGAGTCTTTTATTTCTAGTTTATATTATATAATATTATTATATTATATTAAGTCTATATTATATTATATTAAGTCTATATTATATTAAGACTACAGGTATCAATCTGAAATCCAATACATCCATGTTCCTCCCTTCTCCTGTCCTCTCCCCTGTCCTCCCTTCCCTCCTCAAAACAGTTTTGTATAATTTCTCATAATATAGACACTTTGCATATTATTTTAATGTATTTTTTTCTTTGTAACTGTATCATAAAAGTGGGTGAAATGGGCATTCTAAAGAATAATTGATATATAATCTAAACCTTTGTCTGGAACTACTCCGTTTAATAATGGACAATGTAGGGTGGCCAAATTTTTTGAGGCAGTCTGGAGCAAGAATTTGAACAGGTTACAGGAATGTCTTAAATCTTCAGGCAAGGCAAAACCAGAACAATACGAAGGCAGCAAACTTCATTCTAGTCCCTTTGGTTAAACATGGTCCAGTTTCCTTTAATGTAGGTTTGCACAATATTTTCTGCAAAAAGAGCCACAATTGGATTTCAGTGTTGTGCTTGGTGCTATTAACCCAAAGGACTATGATGAGATATAATTCTTAGTCTAACAAATAGTTTAATAAGAAGAGATTAGATAACCATTTGTCTGAAGTGGTATAGGGTTTCCTGCCCAAGCAGGGGGTTGGACTAGATAGAAGATCTCCGAGGTCCCTTCCAACTCTGCTATTCTATTCTATTCTATTCTATTCTATTCTATTCTATTCTGTTCTGTTCTGTTCTGTTCTGTTCTATTCNTTCTGTTCTGTTCTGTTCTGTTCTGTTCTATTCTATTCTATTCTATTTCCGGTATTAATTTAATAAATAAACTGACCCACACATTTATGAGTCCCATTTTGTTCCATTATTTCACTTAGCAACTTTTAAAGGCACTTTGTTGGACTGAACCAAATGCCCTAGGGATGCTTTTGAAGCTCCAGAGGACAGACATACTTTTACTGTATTGAGAAATCTTCATCAGTGCAGAATACATCTATTCATTCAGTGGTTTTTATATCGGCTGAAAACTTTAAAATGTGTTGAACTATTCCTATAAAGAGACAGTGAAAGATTGGTGAGGAAATAATGATATGGACCTCTTTCCCCCTTTTGCACATAACTGATATAATCTGGGACAGAAAGGTTTCCTCAGCCAGCTGAGGCAGTGTATGTTAGCAAGATTTGTATTGTAAATTATTCTTCCTTTTGAGACTTCCATCTGTATTTCTTCTTGTAACCATTAAGATAAAGAAGACAGGAGTTCCTAAATACCAGTTAAGGAACAGGAACAGTAATTAATCCAAAGCTGCTTTCTTTCAAAAGGGAATTGGACTTTCTGTTTTGTTCAAAGACATTTTGCTTCTCACCCAAAAAGTTTCTTCAGTTTTGACTGAATGATGGAGAATGGAAGGATTTATTGTAGTCATCTGGTCAAAATCCTTCCATTCTCCATCATTCAGTCACATCTAAAGAAGCTTCTTGGATGAGAAGCTAAACATCTCCAAGCAAACCAAGAATGTTCAGTTGCCTTTTGAAAGAAAGCATTTTTGGGACAACTATCACCTGGATAACTAGGAATCTCCATATACAGGAATAGTAACTGCATACTACAAACAATGCTTAACATATAATAATGTTAGCAAAGATTCAACTATCTGACTTCCCAACTTATTGAGAAGATATCAGATCATCACCAGATGTTGTCTGCCAGAGATGATGTCTTTCTAAAACTATCCTTGGCAGAACTTCAACTGTCTGAAATTGTGACCCTCAGTTACAAAATATGGCAGCAAGCCACCTCCAAGAATTATTATTTATAATCCTTATCCCTCAAGAAAAGTATAACAAAGTTGCAAAAACCTTGGGATAGACCAGAATCCTAGGAAGGAGTTGCAGCTGTCAGATGGCTCCATTGGGTCTATCTGCAGCCATTTCCGGTAAATTGAAGACACAGATTGGTATATCAGCAGGTATATTCTGTGAATTTCCCGAATATTTATTCAAAAATTTTGGCATTTTATCCTGATTGAAGCCTTTTATTTCTGAATCCTATACATACATATATACATAAATACATACGTACAATACATACATACATACATACACACACACACATACACAGACACACAGACACACACACCACACACACACACAAACACACACAAACACGGGACAATCAAGGACCAATATACTGTATATATCTGTATGTATGTATGTATGTATGTATGTATGTATGTATGTATGTATATATATACACATACACACATACATTCAGTGTATTAGTCCTTGATTGGCCTCTGAATAGCAGCAGAATCTCAACCTTAAAATGACTCAAAAGTGTAGGACTTAAGTTACATTTGCTCAATACCTAAAAATTATAGGATATCCAACATACTTGGATTGAAGAAAAATTTCTTAGCAACTGAATATGAAGTTCCTTTTTCTATCTCTGTTTTTTCTGCCTTATGCTCCTCTTTATTTCAAGATATACATTGGAAAGTACCAGACTTGTTGGAAGGCTGCCAAAAGTCATGCCAAATGTCATACTAAGTATGTATTATTTTTCATTTGGAGGATGAATCACATGTCTACTTACACATAGAACAATTGTGCTGGTTGTGAAAGGACTGAACAATTCTTTGGAGCATGAAAACATATTTTATGTAAAAATGGTGATGAAAATAAGTTGATGTTCAAGTCTTTCCCATTGAAGCATACAGGAAACTTTTTCAACAAAGAAATTAGTCATGATGAGATTTGGATAGGAGTATGTCACTAAACTTATTTTCCTACATAATTTGCTTTGCTTTATCATAACTTTTCCAGAGTTTTCTCCCCAGAATTCTATTGCAAATCGGATTGATGTATCACCCGTGTATTTCAATTAAATTAGGGATGTGCCATGCTTTGGATTCAAAGCCAGATAATGTGCTTCAAGGGGAATATGTTTACGACATCCTTCATTTCATCACTTTTTTTTTCTTTTTAGATGTATTATTTGCTTATGTTATGACTCACTCAGAGTCACACTGTTTGAGTCGAGTGGCCTCATAAATCTTATAAAGAAATTCTTGGTTCAGCCTTACTCCTGCCCTTTCCAATGAACAATTCAGTATGTGTCACAGAAGATAATGTTTGTCAATTCAGCTTTATTAAGGTACTTTGAAATGTAGCTGCAATTTTCAGAATCTTGTGGAGCTACTTTGAAACTTTTTTCTCGTAAAATCTATTTCCTTACATCTTGTTGTAAGGGACTGTGGATCTTATGGACATGGCAAAGAAGCATCAGGAGGCTTTCCCGGAACAAACATATAAAGAGACTCCCACAGTCAAGTTCTGGTTTGGATCAACTTGGCCTCTTCCACAAAATGTAATGATAAGGAAGAAGCACCAAAACCTCTCCTGACTTATCTGATACATACAAAAACACATGCAAACTCTTAGCAGTTTGTCATAAAAGTCTATATTCATCCTGATATAATATAATTTTGGATCTAGTTTATCTAATATTTATTCATTCATTCATTCATTCATTCATTTATTTATTTATTTTATTTGGTTTGTCAATTGCTTACAAGATAAGAGGTATAAGTAAAAACATAGTTATGAATACATGGATACTTATAAGAAAAATAAAAGAAACAATAGGACAGGGACAGTAGGCATGTTGGCACACCCCCTACAGACCTCTTAGGAAAGGGATGAGGTCAATAGTAGATAATTTAAGGTTAAAGTTTTTGGGGTTTGGGGAAGAAATCACAGAGTCAGGTAGAGTATTCCAGACATTGATCACTCTGTTGCTGAAGTCGTAGTTCCTGCAATCAAGTTTGGTCAGATTAACCTGTTTGCTCTTGTGTTGTTATGGTTGAAGCTGAAATATTCATTGACAGGTAGGACATTGCAATGTATGATTTTATATATGTATGATTTTATTACTATACTTAGATTGACTGAAGGTAGCGTAGTTCTAGGTTTTCTCGGTCTAGAATTTCAAGTCTAGTGCATAAGGTATTCTGCAACGAGGTGACGAGTGGAGAAACTCTTGTGAAATACTTCTGGAGTTTCTCAACTGTGTTAATATCAGATACATAATGTGTGTTCCAGACTGATGAGCTGGTATTCAAGTATTGGTCTCGCAAAATGTTTTGAATGCTCGAGTTATTAGTGTAATATTTACCACAGAAAAAGCTAGCACAAGATTAGGTTTAACAACTCTTAACGCCTTTTTGGCTATGTAGTTGCAGTGGGCTTCTGGCACTTAGATCATTAGAAATGAGTACTCCAAGATCCTTGACAGAGTTTGGATCATCAACAAGGTCTTGACTATTCAGCCTGTATTTTATTTTCTGATTATTGTTATTTTTGCCAATATATAGGCAGAGCATTTGTTTGTTGAGATTTGAAGTTGCCATTTGTTTGATCATTCTGATACAATAGTTGAGGTCTTTTTGAAGGGTTGCAGGGTGTCTGTGGTGTTGAATAACTTTACATCATCAGTGAAGTGGACGCAGTTGCTTCTTGATATGATCACAGAGGTCATTAATGTAGAGTATGAAGAGAGTTGGTCCTAGAGCACTGCCTTGGGGGGCACCACTGCTCACAGGTTTAGAATTTGAAGGACACTCCCAATTATTGACTATTTGTTGTCTGTTTGACAGAAATGCCTTCTATCCAGTAATGCAGGTGTCCGGAGATACCATAGATTTTAAGTTTTAGGAGTAGTTTGGCATGTATCACTGAATCAAAGGCTTTACAGAAGTCTATGTAGATTGTGTCCTATATTGCATTGCCCTTGATCGAATTGTGTAGTCCATATGTTTTTGCAGTATAAGAGTTGCAGATCGCAGGATAGCTGTTAAAGAAGTTGGCTTTAATGGTGTCATCATTGCAGTCTTTACCATTAGGTTCTTTCAGGGTGAGATGGATCTTGAGTCTTTTTGTTTGTTGTTTACAAAATTGTAGAAAGCATGGTAGAATTGGTGCGTAGGTTTTCCTCTTGTTTAATATGATAATTGGTACATTCAGTCTTTATCTGGTGGCATAAATTTTTGTATCGGCTTTTGAAGTTGCAATGACCAGATTTGTTTTTGGAAAATGAATCTGTTTTTGGATTGAAGCATCCCTTATTGTTATGGGTAATCTGTTTTTTTCTGGTTTTTGGAGTTGTTATTGGTTACAATATAGTTTGATGACTCTTTTGACTTCAAAGTAAAAATAATGTTGTAATGGTCTTCAACAGTATTGCAATCCAGTGAATAGAAATTGCCAATCGAGATGAGAGATCATTGTCTATAAGTTTCATCGTTGCCTTTTTTGAAGTTATAATTGGGGGATCACATTGTTGTGTTGATTTTTGTATGGACTACTGTTGAGACAAAAAGTCAATCATGCTATGGTGACTTTGGGAAAAGATTTTTTTAATTTGTATTCCATAAATTGAATTCAACCTTTTTGCAGAATGTGAGATATTGAGGCAGTTGTTAAGCCTAGTATTATTGGTTACTAGTTGTTCCATTCCCAGGTTTGTTACAGCATTGTATGAAGGTTGCATGTATGGGTTCAGTTTTACGTTCATTTAGGGTCACGTTAATTGTGAGGTAGATTGAAGTCACCAAGAAAAGATAAAAGTGTGTGAGCAGGATATTGCCCATGTTTAGTAGTGAATTTAGCTTGTTTTACATGTTTGATGTCATAATCAGGGGCTCTGTAACATTGTAAGAATCGAAATGTGAATATTTAAGGACAGTTCACAGATGATGTTCTCAAGAAGAGCAAGTCTTGGGTAACTTGGATGTTTTTTAGATGTAAGGATTTTTTCTAGAAGATAGCAACACCACCTCCTCTATGGATTTCAAAATCAGATTGGTAAACATGATAGTCTCTTACTGTGGTAATGGAGTCAGAGAAGGTACATTGAGCCATGTTTCACAGACAAATATTGATGTCAAATTTAGCCATATTTAGTAAGAAAAGAGAAATTCAGGTATTTATTCACAAGGCTTCTTGCATTAAGTAGCTTGCATTTAAGGCCAGTTTGTAGTTGGAATTGAGGTAGTTAGGGGGCATGCATGCCTAGTTTTGAGTGATGATGGTTGGATGAGGTAGTGTTGGATGTGGAGTTGTGGGTCGTGTGACTTACTTTTGATACAATCTGTGCAGTAGTTCAATATAGAGATCCTTCTCTTCCACTGCTCAAGACATCTTTTGAGTTCATTGCGGAGTTTACGGGAGCCGGATTCTTTGCAGTATGGATAAGTCTGAATGAATTTTTTTGTGGTTGGGATTGGTTTTTGTGATGACGTTTATTGTATGAATGAATATGTGTTTGTTGGACTCATTTTTGCAAACAACAAAAATCTAAAAAACTTTGGGGCCACAGAGCTATCATTGTAATTTGTACCCAGGGTCATCTCTGATTATTTCAATGATATCTTCTGGAGAGATGTTTGTTGTATTTGAGTTGCTTATGATAATATGAACTTTGGAGATGTCATCTGAGTCGTTGGTGTCTTCAAAACCAAATAAGATGGCATTTGGACATTTCTGATCACAATTCAATGCTGTCTCTGATGAGATAAGGAGATATTCATTTGTGGAATTATTGATAGGATAGTAATTATTTGTGTCTGTATTTATATATTTCTTTTTAAAAACTGAAAGTGCAGTGACTGCTTCAATCACCATAGCCAACTTATTCCATGTATATAAGCAGGACGAGATTGCAGTAGATCAGAACTGAAAAAAGGCCATTTCAGCCATTAACCTATTCTCTACTCAATGAATTTTCCAGGAATGTGCGTTTGTTTCAGATTATAAATTGGTAAATGCATCCAGGGATAGTTAAGCCTGTTTTTGAAAATATTTTTGCCTATATGTGTCTTTCTAGCTTTAGTAATGTTTTTTTTAAATTTCAGATGTTGCACGCGAACACTTTTTAAAAAAATTGAATTTATGGGCCAAATATGATTGCTAATTTAAGAATGCTATGATATTCAAGATTTTCAGAATCAGAGAAATAGTTTATAAATTGATATTGTGAGTCTTGTATTGCTGATACAAGAGGACTGTTTAGAGCTCGAGTATGCATTATTTATTAGTGGTACTATTGAGTTAACTAACTTTAAAATCTATATAAACGTATCAAAGCACACAAAACCATAAGTATAAAGTTAGAATCTATGTTAGGCATTCAGTTGTTTGTTTTACCAGCCAGGAAAGAAATTAAAGAAAAAAAATATGAAGAATAACATAATCTTTCATTTCATTTCTATGCCACCCCATGCAAAACACTAATCTTTATTTTTTGCTTTCATACTGGTGATTTCGCCGTGGATTTCTTTTTTTCTTTCCTCCCTTCCATGAGAATTGGGCACAGCACAAGAGTAGTAAAACTGTATTCAAACATTTATTGCAACACACACCTTCTCCAAAGTGCTCTGGGGGTCAAGCTCTAAAAACTAATGGTAGAGACTTACTCAAAAGCTGATTGTTTCCATATCAATATTTCGTTGTAAGTTATTCATTTATCTTAATACTTTTAGTTTTCAAATCATTTTACAAATCAAACAAATCTTGAAGCCCTTAAATCACATACAACTTTTGTCTTTTTTTTTTCAAACAATTCTTTACAATTAGAATGAAGGTGCTGTTTTGGCATATCCTTTTTCTAGTAACATACTATAGTTCAGCAAATTTTCCAGGCAGCCGCTCCATCAGGAGTATTCTGCTCACCATAAGCTTGTGGTCCTGGCTAGTTGAATAAAAATCCACCTGTTTCTGCTTGATACGCTTGCTAATCTATAGACCTCAGATTCCCTTTCTACTGCTCATTCTCGTGCTATTCACTCTCCTCCCAACATTCCCTCCCCATTTATTCTAGCAGTCTTTTTTTTTTTTTTTTGGTATGCTAAGGGCTCCAGATATGGGTTGAAGCTATTCTGTGAGTAGGATGTCTTGAAAGCACCCAAAAAGTGTAAATGGGGCTTGCTTGGGGGCGGTGACATAAATGACTTTGATATGTAAGGCATGATAGCATATTTGGAAAGGTCTGCCATAAAGAGTAGGGGATCAATTACTTTCTAAACGAACCATAAGGAAAGAGAATGAACAATGGGATATGAAATTAATCAAGGAAGAAAGTAACCTGGAATTTAGGAGAAACTTCCTTAAAATGAGGATAATACCAGTGGAACAGCTTTGCCTTCAGACGTTTGTAGGGCTTTATTCACTTGGAGGTTTTTTAAAGAGAGACTAGTACATGGTATAGGATCTTCCTGCTGAACAGGGAGCTGAAGACTTTCAAGGTCCCTTCGCAGATTGTATGTTGTATTGTAGTATTGTTGTATTGTATTGTATTTGTATGTTGTATTTATTATTGTATTATCGCTGATGTTATTTATTGTAGTTGTATTGTATTGTATTGTATTGTTATTTATCGCATTTGTATTTGTTGTATTGTATGATTGTATTGCTATTGTATTGTATTGTATTGTATTGTATTGTATTGTATTGTATTGTATTGTATTGTATTGTATTGTATTGTACTGTATTCCACTCCACTCCATTTCATTCCATTCCATTCCATTCCATTCCATTCCATTCCATTAATTTAGGGAATTAAGGGTGAAACACATTTCTGCTTGGCTACAACTGCTTTTCCGAAGCACAGGCAGCAACCTGCAACTTCATTCCTCACACCTACTTTCCTTCTTTTCTTCTATCCCTTCCCTTCTTCGTTTTAAAATATAATTCAGCTGTCCTGCTTAGTTTTGATTTCCTATCATCTGCTACATGAAAAACTTTGCTTGTTCTTCCTAGTTTCATTCAGTTGCTTTTTATTTGTGTTTTAGTCCTCATTTTGCTCTAATAACATTATTTCATCCTTTCAGCATGATGCTTGTGGTTCTTGGTTCACAAGCATTTTCTAATTTCTTTCAGGCTCACTGGGAGGGACAGTGATCAAAGTAAGCAACAAAAGTGCATGAGAATGCATATTTGTGCACTTCTGAGTCCCATTTGTTACCCCCTGCTTTGCATGTTGGTTCATTTCTGATAGGTTGCCTACACAGTTTTTTACTGCATAAACTAAATGCGGCATCTAATTCTCTCCATCACTTAATGTCTATTATCTCACAGGGTATTTCCATTAAAAATAAATCAGTAGGAGAGAAAACAAATGGGACTGATTTGCTTATAAAGTAATGGATTCCATTTGTATTATACACTTCAGCTTTCATACATAGAATCTTCATTATGCTTGGTTGTTGTTCTGCAAAGGACCAGCTACTACATTTTACAATGTTTCCTTTTAAGAAATTAAGAAACTATTAACTGACTAATAGTTGAGTGTTTGATTTGCTTGCAAATAAGTCCCATTTGTCTCATGAGTTTTTCTCCTAGCTGAGAACATGCAGGATCACAGCCTGATGGTTTATCTTGTTTAACACTCTGTTTCTCACAGTGGCAGATCATGCTTATTTTATATTCATTTATTCAGCAACCTCAAAGCAGTTCATATTATAAAGCCACAATTCAAATAAAAATATATAATAAAAATAAAAACAATGCATAAAATAGAATGAATACAAATACTTCTTGCACATGTGATATAAAAGGTACACCTCTGCTCAAACAACCATGGCTTGACATACCTAATTAGAAGAACTATTGAGCAATCTCCAACTTTCTTTTTATAGTGAAATTTGTTTAAAAGGTGACAGAATTGCTAAAGGCTTGAAGAAAACAAATTATTTGGACCCTTTTCACTTAGGCCTCAGGCCACTGTGAATCTATTCCTCACTTGACCTGTAATAGGAAGTGAAGAGTTGAAGTCGGACTCTCCTTATCCTCCTGGATCTCTTAGTTGTCTTTAAGACAACTGATTATGATAACTTTCACAACCATTCCCAGAAAATGGGATTGCAAGGAACAGTGTTATGGTGGTTCCCCTCTCTCTAGGTCTATTTCAGAAGTTGTGAGAGGCAATAAAATCAAGAAGATTCCCATTGTGAAGTTCTTTAGGGGTCAATTCTCTTCACTATTACATACTAGGTCATAGTCTTCCTGGACTCACAGATGCTGTTCAATGAGTAAGTGGCCAAGAACTGGAACATTTTAAATGTCTAGCCCTGCCCTATAGAGCAGTATTATTCTATCATTAGAGGAGCTACAATCTGTATGGAATATTGAGAAATTCTTAAGCTTCCTGAATATCCTAGAGAGCCTTCTGGGAGCAAGATACTTTTCCTACAGCTGTTATTCTTTAATGTTGCTCCAATCCAAAGTATCAATATAAAGACTGTTAATATTGTATTTTCTTATTATTTTGTTATGAAAGATAATGTTTTCCACTTATATGTTTTACATTAGTTTGAGGTATGGTTACATTTGTGAAGACTGCTAATGAAGAATCCCATTTTACTTAAGATGATCTATGATGAAAGGACATAAAATTATATGTAGCAGAATGTTGCTGTGTGATGAATACCTTGGACCTATGCAGGTTATTATTTATTTATTTATTTTAGAAAATTTATCAGTCATCCATGATGACTCAAGGTGGCTTACATGAATATAAAAATATTATATAAAAATAATTTTAAAATAATTAAAAATATTAAAATAATAGCCCCCACACACATTCCCATCCCAGCAACAACACATATTCATACAAGCCATTTAGTGGGCTCCATCCTGCTCTGGGTTCCTTAGGCTCGCTGCAGAACCATGTTTTCAGCATCTTCTGGAAGAATATTAGAGTGGGGGCCAATTTAATCTCTGGGGGAATTATGTTCCAGAGAGAGGGAGCCGCTATGGAGAAAGTCCTTTCAGTTTAACTGAAATGATTTACTATCTTATTGAGGAAAAAAAATACTTTCTAAAGTCATATCTAAAAATTGAGCAATTATAGTTTTTAGCAACTAAAAACCTAACAAAAATTATCCATGGTGGGAGAATAAAGGAGAATATTTGTAGCTCAAGACTGAAATGAGGGGTCTTTGGTGCTCTCTGAGCTCGGTTGTTTTCATGCAGGCATTTTATTATCCAAACTAGATACCATCAGCACTGCTAATGGGGGTTGCTCTCAATCTATTCTAGTAGCTTGCCCTGTCAATGTTGGTGGGGGAGTCTTAGAGATTCTTTGGTTGGGCTGTTTACTGTTGCTTATTTGGCAGTTACTTGATTGGGGTATTGTTTATTTGATTGTTGGTCTGATGTTAATCTGGAGTTAATTTATGCTCATCTGAGTGATGATTGCTGGTGGGCAGTGCTTAGCCTTTTTGTTCTCTTTTTGGCTTGTTGATTCTCTTTTGTATTGTAGGATTTATTCCCATGCAAGCACGCAAAAGACTGCAAAATGAAATAAAAATACAACAATAGTTGTAGAAGAGAAGCAGCACTAACTTGGTAGAGGTGAAGGGAAGCAAACTACTTTACCCTTATTGGTGTGGATTCCTTTAGAATTCTCACCATTCAAGGTGAGATGGAATGCAAACAAACCAAATAAAGAAACCCAACATTCTAAAAGAAAGAACTGGAATATAATTAAGGTTCCCATGCAGCAGATTATCAGTATGGTATGTGGATCCTCACTAGAGCTGCTGATATCATTAATGGTGTAAAATGTCCCGATTTAAAATCATATTTCATTTCTGATTAACAATATATTTTCTCATTGCTGTGAATCATGTCTGTTCATACATCATAGAAAGTCTTGCAGTTTGGCTGAGAAAAAAAGGCTTCATTGATGGAGTTAAAAATGCGTTAATAAGATTCTTATACTGACACTATATATACTTAAATATCAATTTAGGACATATATTTTATTGAGATATTTACATGAAAGTAAATCTTCATTGAAATGAAACTATCTAGTCAGATTTAAGATCTACTTTCACACCAGGAAGAAAGTAATTACTTGGACAAGGTAGTTTTATTGATATTGTACAGCAGTGCTAACTAACTTCCTCTGGTAAAATCTGTTTATTTCAATTCAAATAAATGTAACGACAATGCCACTTATATTGCAAAATATGGTTCTGAAAGCAATTTTCTTTATTTGTTTAAACAATATGTCAACTTGACATGAATGTATATAAAAGACAACCTCCATTCTAACTAAATTCAAAATATTTGGCATTATTTATTTCATTTTTAAGGTCAAATTGGAATTATTTTCCTTTAACTTAGAGCAAAGATATAAATTTTAAATGTATACATATACATATGGTATTCAGCTTTGTTCAGGTATTTTCCCACGTCATTATAGTTGTGCTTTTAAAGTTGTAACCACTTTTACCTTGGGTTTCATTTTTTGCTTTTTACAGTTTGTTATTAATAAAAAGGGGTTAATTCTTGTGCTTCACCCACACTTGGTCAAGGTTATTTTAGTCAATTAAAAAAGGTCTTGGTGGAAAAAAAAACTAGGAAAATGGTTTAAAAAGGGCCTTGGCATTGGCTTTGGGATGGGATTTAAAAAAAAGGGATAAGGCAGTGGGTTGGGCAAGGGGGATACCTGTGGGATGGTAAATAAGGCTGGGGATGGGCAGAAATAACCTTGTTGGGGATTGGGAGGGGGCAGGGGGGATTAACCTTGGGATTGGGGGTAATAAGCTGTGGGGATGGTTTAGGGAATTAACCAGTGGGGATGGGGTAATAGGGCTGTTTGGGTAGGGTTTAAATTCTATCCAACAAAGCAATAAGGTGGGGGGGACTTGTTATGGTCCCACCTTTTCCAGGTGCCACAACCTAATTGGCCCTTTATGTTATCAATTAACAATTTTATTCTTCACAAAACCACAATTTTTTTCAGCATTGAAAAACAACAAACTCTTTAATGTAAATGGCCCTGTTCAATTTGTAGGGGCCACTCAACCAATAAACCCATGGCCAAACAAAATCTCATCAGTGTGATTGAGACAGGGCTTCAAGGAAGCATCAAATTAGGGGCAATTTCTAACCTTTCTTTGGTCTTGCCCCAAACTTCCCACTTGCTCCAGGCTGGGGGGGAGTTGTACCCCAGTGTTTCAGGAAGATGTTTTGCTGCTTCTTACCTTCCAACATGAAGCTTCTGTTGGGGTCTTTTACACAATCCCAAGTATCTTATCAGGGTTTCCCCTTTGCCCCGATTCCACCAAGGCTTTCCATTGGTCCCCCCATTTGGCCTTTGTTGACAGTTCCAAAAAGGGGGCCTGTTTCTGGCAGGACTGGGTAGTGGTGCGGCATGAAGAACTTGTTGGCAGGGAGCAGGCAAAGTTTCCAATGATTGTTCCTTCACGGGTCTCTTGCGCGGGATGCTGGCATGTGGAGGAAGTTAACCTGGAAAACCCTGCTGGGGGCCAGGGATTGCCCCAAAAGGGCGTTCTCCAACCAAACCCGCCTTTGGCCCTGACCAGGGCCTAATGAAGGATTTCCTCTCTTCATGGGTGGGGGGAAAAGCCATTCCTTGGAAGTGTAGGGCTTTCCATGAGGTAAGGGGCTTTTGAGGGGAGGGGAAGGGTCAATTTCCAACCACGATTTTGGAAGTTAGGGCCAAAACATCTTTGTGTTTTTTCGTTGGGCAGGGGGGTCTGGGAAATCTGGAAAAGCCCATGATTTTTGAGGTTGGCGTTTCCAGCCCCCTCCTTGAGGTGGGACTGGGCATTGTATTACCTGGGGCAGCTGAAATATTGAGCCCCTTGCTTGGGAAGGGCATCGCAATTTTGTTACCATGAAACTTGTAGTCAGTATGGACCCATGACGAAAGAGGATTAATGCTTTGGAAGGAAGGGCCCCTTGTAGGTTGTTGATTAAGTGGACCCTGAGGGTTGGCTGGGAACTTTTGGGCAGGGGGGGGCCAAACGTGCTTCCCAATCTATGGCTCCCAAACGGCTGTGGGGAGGGAAGTTCCAACTTTCTGATACCACTGGCTCTGCAAAACTTCTTCCAGGCCTTTTCAAAGTTGGTGGGGGGCAACTGTAGGGAAAGCTTTCCTCCTGTAATCCTTCGATGATGGGGCTTGCACCCCCCACTTCTCTGGAACCAAACAATGGGGCTTTGTTGGTTTGTTTTGTTTTGTGGCACTTCTTCCCAGCCGTACTTGGCCATTTCTCCTGTACGTTTGTTTCCCGGAAGGGCCCGGTGGCACAGAGGCAGTGCCACCCTTTCAGCCCATGGGGGTCCCCAGGCTGGGCCCAGAGGTGGTGTTTTGGGGCCTTGGTCAAAACCCCTGGGGTCTCAAAGCCGGGCTTCCACCAAAAACTTCGTTCAAAAAACATTTGGCTGGCGGGGCATCCCTTTCATGAAGTTTTTCTGGGAATGCACGGAAAGTTTGTTTCTTCTTTTTCCTTCAGGCTCCCGCCATCAGCTTGTTTATACAAATCCGTTACTCGGGCTTTCTTCTCGCAAATTCCATCTTTCGGGACCCAAAGACACTTGGACGCCTCCCTTTGTTCGCATAGAAAAAACGGCTGAAAGAGGGGGCCTGTTAGAGGGCCTTTTCGCGCTTGGTTGTAAGGAAATGGATGGCAGATACCCAAAAGGGGGGGAGGTTTTTGGGCAAACGATTTCCCCATGGGTGGAGGATGTTCTGGATTTTCTGTGGAAAGGAGCAAAGAGCAAAGAGGCAAGGTGAAGAAGGGTTCCTGCCACAAGGGCCAGGGCTGCGGACTTTTGGAAAGGTGAAGATCCAGCTAATTTCTCCCACTTTTTATAGGGAAATTATAGGGTTTTTCACTTAGGTTGTTTCTTCTTGCCATCCTTCTTAGGGAAACATTCTGGCAGGGACATCCCTAAAATATCCGAGGGGATACGTCCCCTATTTACGGTGAATTTTTTTTTTCGTTTAATGCTTTTGTTACCGCGGAGCGGGCAATTGTTTTTCGGGCCTTTTCAATTCCTTTCTTGGCAAATGTTCCATGCTTTACTTAAACGCTGCGGTGCTGTTTTCCACGGGGACATTTAACGGATTTGTGTTTTCCCCGTTTATTGGGGGCATAGCAGGATGTATAAACGGGGGGAACGCGTTAGGGGATACTTTAATCCGCCTCTAAAAAAGGTTTTGTGTAATCTCAAAAACTTTTGAGCGGGGATTGGAATTCAAACATTTAGGGGAGATGCTGGATGGATAGAGGGGGGGGAGGTATGGAAAAAACGGGGGACAACCAGTTGGGAGTTTAACAAAGGAAAACGACTTTGGCAATTCGCGTTAAAACCATCAGGGATGCGGCCAAAAGTGGTTTTTCTCTCTGTTTTTTACCATGTTCCTTTCTTCTATCCGGTTGGTGTTGTGTACCATGGGGGCTAAAAAAAAAAGGGGAGCTTAATTTAACCAGCCCCAAAAATAAAAAAAAAATTTTTTCTCCAGTGGCAACTCTCCACCAGTTCATCAGCCCCTTTTTCAAAAAGGAATCCCAGGCATTGATTAAAAAAAACTCCCAAGGGGTTTCAACTTTCAGTCCAAACCCCAAATTCAAATAAGCAAAACACCCCCCAATCAAAGAAAATTGGCCAAAAGAGCCATCAGTTAAAAACAGGGCCCAAACCAAAAGGAATCTTTTAAAAACCGGCGCCAACCCACCATTAGGACAGGCAAAGGGGGACCACGAGGGAAATATAAACTGACAGCAAAAAAAACAGCCACTCCTTAAACTAGGGGGCCCCCAACTTGATGATGTTTACCTATTAGGTAATGGAAAAAAAACAAATTTCTTGCAAAAGGAAAAAAACCATGGGCAGGCTCAGAGGACCCCCCTCATTTCAATGCTTGAGTTACAAAAATACTTTCTTTATTTCAATTACCGTATCTGATGTTAATAAGGGGAATTTTCCACCCCCTAAATATAAAATTTTAATTTCCAGCAGAAATTTATGGCTCTCCCCACCAGGCAGGTTTTCCCCTTTTACTTCTGTAGGATACTTTCAAGAGGCTTTTTCTGGGGTAGGTGTCGGAATGGAAAAATGTGTTTTTGAGCTAGGAGGAAGTGCAGATTATTGTTGATCTTTGCTCTTTCAAAACCATTTTGGGGGGAATCCATAACCCCGGTAACAGGCCCAAAGGCGAATTCCTTAATCAACCCTTTGGCTTTTGATTTATTCCTTCATTTTCAGCATTACCCAAAATCTTGCCCAAGCCCTTTTACTTTCTCTTGGGAGTAGTTACATTTTATTGAACTGTATTTTCAACAGTAATGTTGGTAAGAATATGGCATGAGAAAAAGTGCATGACTATGGGGTTTTTAATTCAAAGCTGTTTCTTTTATTTTCCTAAAGGGAAAAATGGATGATTTCTTTTGTGGGATTTCCTTGTTTTTTCTTCTGTCAGGTTTGGATTTATGAATATTCTTTTAGAATATTATTTATTGAAAAAGGGGCTGGGGGGGGCCAAATTAACCTCTGGGGAGTTAATCCTTTTTTTTGAATGGGGGCAAAAGCAAAAAATAATTTCATTCACCATCCAATTTGTACCCCAAAATTTTATCCAATTGTTTACTTAACCATATTAGATCATTTAGCTTCATTTTTTTGACTTGGACATTCGTTATATATTTTGGAATAGTTGGCTTGGATTGGCCAATCTTGTGGGGCACTACTATTTGAAAGCCAATTTAGTTACTTTTTTGCAGTTTATTGGAAAAGATTTATTAACTATTTATAACCAAACAATTCCAATAAATAAGGTAATCGGGAACCAATATATGTTTCATTAAAATGGATGCAAGCAAATAAAATTTAATTCAACAAGGTATTTATAAAAACAATTTACCCACTGAAAAACTGTTTAGGGGGGGAATTATTACCTTCCCTTTTTAAAATGAAAAACTATTAATAGGGACATTTAAAAAAAAAAAAAATATATATATCTAAAAAAGGATTTTACAATTGTGTGAGGATGTTCAAGGCTTTTCCTTTTTGGGTTATTTTTCCAACGTTTCATTGTAGTGTTTTGTTTAAAATTGTAAAAGCCAATGTTAATAAAACCAAAAGCCTGATGATGGGCAGATTGAAAGCCCCTGGTCCCACACAGGGCCACCAAAACGGATGCCCCAAAGATTGATGTAAAAAATGGAAAAAGGGAAAAACAACCTTTTATCATCCATTGGTTAACGCGATTGGCTGTTCCGTCTTAACTTCCACTTGCGTCCATTTTTTTCAAATCCTCTTCGAATCCAGGTCCAAGCATCCGTCTACTTGGGAAAACCAATTTCAGATCCACTTAAAAAAAAAATTTTGAGCTGCAACAAAAAACCTTTGAGTGGGAAAAATGTATTCCAAACGGGGCAAATCCCATGTTTGCAATCTGCTTAAACCAACAATTGGAAAACCTCTGGTTAGAGGTTCCGTTTCGTCATTCCATTACGGCGGGCCGCTATATCTTTGCTAGGGGGCAATTCCGCTTGGGCATTTCCCACGAAAAACTCCCCCAAACAAACTGCTACAAGAGGGAAAACGGGGGGGGAACCACAGGGAGGGAAGCGGATAACGGGATGGCCAGAAACGGGAAAAACGCAGTGCTAGCTAAGCCCACTGACGGGGAGAAAAAAAGGGATTGGAAAAAAGTGGGGGATGCAAGCTCGCATTACCCAAAAAAAAGGGGGCATTGAAAAACGGAAAGGGAAAAAAAAAAGTTCCCACATTAGGGCGGGACGTAATTTTCTTTGATATTTAGATGGTCTTGGGGGCCCAGGATTGCTAAAGAGGATTTGCCAAAAGGACACCGGTAGTTTGGGAAACCGTATATTTCCTATAAAAAAGGTGGAGGGAGGAAACTCAGGGGCTGATCTCACTTTCCAAGGACCAGCAGGCCCATTTTGCTGTTTGGGGCAGGGACCTCTTTCAAGCCTTTCAATTTTTTCTTGGCTCTTGCTCTTCCCAACAAGGCAATCCCAGGGTCTCTCCCCCACCATGGATCGTCCACCCACCCACTCCTTTTTGGTTAATTTCTTTTTGCCCAAATCGTTCTTACAAAACAGGTTGCGGAAGGCCCCATGTCTTACAGGGGGGGCTTCTTTCAAAAAAACCTGTTTCTACGGCGAAAGGAAAAAAGGAGCAAAGCCCAAAGGGAAATTGTTCTGGTCCGGGGAAAGTGGATTCGGCCAGGAAAAAGCAGAGTATTGGGGACCTGGTGGTAAAAAACAAAAAAGCTGGATGGTGGGAAGCTGAGGGAAACGGAAGACCCCAACTCGTTTGCAATTTCCAAGGGAACTTTCATGAGGGAATTGCCCCACCCCAAAGCCCATTTGTTGGAACGAAAAAAGTTGTGGGAGGTTGTTCTGAGGGGGACCCCCAGGTTGACCAAGCAGGAAGGGCAAAAACACTCCAAAGGGGGCCCAGGGGTCTGGGAACCCTGGCCTCAAGGTTGGGCACTGGACTTCTGTGCCCACCTGGCCTCCCGGGGGACCCCCACATAAAAGGAAGCATGCCAGTATGGCTGGGAAGGGTGGGGCACCACAACACCAATTTTCAAAGCAATTGGTTGGTCAGAAAGGGGAAAAAAGGTTGGGTGGCAAGGGCCATCAATCGGAAAAAGAATTATTTTTCTGGAGGAAGCTCCCCTCCCCAGTGCCCTCCCACTTTTTTGAAAGGAAGGGCTGGGAAAAAGGGGAAAGATTATGCAGGAGGCAAAGGGGTGGTATTCAGAAAAAGTTGGAATTTCCCCCACAAACATTTGGGAGCCATTAGATTGGAAGGCCACGTGGGGCCCTTGCCAAAAAAAAGCTCCAAGGCCAAGGGGGGTCAGGGGGCCCCAACTTTAATCCCACGACTTAAACCAAAGGGTTTCTCAGGCGTCATCCCTTTCGCCCATGGGTCGATGTGCTGGGGAACTTACAGGTTTTCATTGTACATCGATTTTGGGCTTCCAGGGCCAAAGGGTTTCATCTTTCAAGATTTTGGTCCCAGAATAATACCAATTGGGCCTGTCATTCTCCCAAGGAGGGGCTGGAACGCCCAAAACCTCATGTCAATGGGCTTCCGCAGCATTCCCCAGGACCCCTTGCCACGGGGACACACCAAAGATGTTGCCCCTAACTTCAAATTGTGGGGGGATGATTTTGGCCTTTTCTTCCCTTTTTCAAAGAAACCTACCTTCATTGGAAAAGCCCTACCACCTCCAAAGATTGCCTCAAACCCCATTGAAGGAAGAGGAATCTTCCCAAAACTACAGGGGCTTTGGTCCAGGGGGCCAAAAAGAACGGAGGTGGTGCGAGAAAAGCCCTTTGGCAATCCTTTGGGGGGGACCAACAGCTTCCCAAGGTTTACTTCTTCAAACCCCCCCCCACCATTTGGCCAGGGCCCATCGCCCAGAGGGACTGGGAGGGAAAAACCCATTCAATGGGGGGAAGGGCCTTGCTGGGGCCAGTCCTTGCACAATCTCATTTTGGCCACAACCCGGGGCTACGGGGCCAGTCTGCAGAAAAACAGGGGGCTCGTGGGGGAACTCCCAAAAACCAAGGCAATGCGGGGGACATTGGAAGCCTTGGTGGGAAGGGGGAGGCAAAGGGCAAAAACCCTGGGGATAGGGGGACACTGGGTGGATGTTCAAAAGGGGCCCCAAACAGGAGGCTTCACGGGGTGAAAAGGGGAAGGAAAAAAGCAGGCCGGCCAAAACCTCCTTTGGAAAACCCCAAACTGGTTAACAACTCCCAACCAGCGTGGGGGAAAAGGGGCAAATGGGAGTTGGCAAAGGGACAGGATGATTAGATGCTTATGGATGGGGCTGCCGTTCAAAAAAGGCCTGTTCTCAATCCACCCACTTGATGAAGAATTGTTGCCATGGCATGGTGGAGTGGCCTACAAAAACAGGCAACTTTTTTAATATAGGAGGTATGTTGTTTTATGTTGGAAATGTGTGATCAATGATTACATTGTTATTGATTAATAAAGGGGGGCAAAAGGGTGTGGGCAAACCTTGGGGGAGGGGTATGGACCATTTATAGGTCCCCACTTATGTTGCACTTGGGAAGGTTTATTCTAATTCCCAACCAGCTTATTACCCATCCCACAGGTATCCCTAAACCATCCCCACAGCTATATTAAAACCCATGCCGAAAAAGGTTATCCCCCTGGCCCCATTCCCCAACAAGCTATTACCCCAAATCCGGGAAAGGGTTATTCCTCCCCATCCCACTTTGCTATTTACCCATCCCAAGGGTATTACCCTGCCCCATTCCCCCCCACTGGTTTATCTTAAACCCAATTCCCAACAAGGCATGGGCCAAAGGGCTTTTTAAAACCATTTCTAAAATTTTACCCACCAAGACTTTATTTGACTAATAAAAAAGGGGAATTTTGGAAAAACCAAGTGTGTGGAAAGCAAGGATAAAAACTGTTTATTAATAAACAAAACTTGTTTTGAAAGCGCCAAAATTACCCAAGTTAAAAAGTGGTCCCAAGAAAAAATAATTTAAAAAGGTCAAAACAAAAAAGTAAGCAACCCAGGTTCTCCTGTACTCTTTCTTTCATTCAACTTGAGGGCGTGGCCCCATGAGGTCTTCAGGGGTGGAAGAAGGGATCCAGGTGCTGTGGGGAGTTGGCTTGTTGCTGGGAGTGGGCTGTTCTGAGGGGCCGGGGCCATTTTCGGGTGTGCCTGGCCCCGAGAGGGACCAAACCAAGGGGGGGAATGAATGTGTTGAGGAAGTCTCAAGAGAAGGTGGGCTTCCAGGTTTCCTGTTGATTTGAGGAAGGGCCCCTTATCCTCCATGGACATGGGGTGGGTCAGGGTCCCAAAGGGGGGGACCGGAGACCAAAGATGTTTCTTGAGCGGGCCCGGGGCTTGGCTGTGGGGTGGAGTGAAAGGGAGGAGTGTAATGGGCTGTCTGGGTTTCTCAGGCGTGAGCCGAAGGTGTTGAGCAATTGGGTGGGGCATTCTGTGTGTTTGGGGTGGGGCAATCGTGTTGGCATTGTGGTTTGGCAAATCCTTTGCGCCCATTGGTGGGCATCTGTGGCGTCGGGTGGGCAATCGGTTGGCTTCGGTTGGGCATCAAGTTGGGCATTAGGTGCCCAACCAGGTGGGCGTTATGATTTACCTTGTTGCCTGGACTGGGGGAAAGGGGGGGCCTGCCTTGGTTGCTTGTGGAGCTTCCTGGGTAGCCATAGCCTGTAGGTGGGCGGAGGGCCTGTGGAAAAAGGCCTTGGGAAAGCGGGGCAGTGGAACCCCATCACCTGGGGTTGCGAGGAAGAAGGGGCCAGGGACCTGTAACTGGGGGTGGGGAGGCCAAGGTTTCAGGCTGGGGTTCTGGGAGGGGGGTTGTGCAGAGAGGGGGACCCAAGTTGAATCCCTGTCCTTTATCACCTGGTACTGTGGAATGTTCCGGAGGTCCCAGGGAGGGGGTTCTGGTGGGATTGGTAGGTGAGGGAAGGGGCTTGCGGTGGACGGGATTGGTTATTTTGTCGGCGTTTGGTTTACCCAAGCTGATTGGGTTGGGGTCCCCCTTTGATTCTCCAGCGAGGGGACCAAGTGTGGCTTTTCTTGGGGCCCCCTTCCCGGGGTCTGGCTTCTTTTACTGCCTGCTTTTCTTGTGAGGTGTGGGAAAGGCTGGGGGTTGGGATTTGTGGTTTGGGTCTCTGGTGGAAAGTTGCCCCTCTCCTTGCTCCCCCAACCTTGTTGTCGGGGGTCTCCCATGTGCTCGGCCAAAAACAGGGGGAGGTGTTAAAGGCTATCGGGGGGATGTCTCCGTCGTGGCACCGCTTCCAACAAGAATAACCTATGCCTGGGGGACCAAGGAAGGCTTAAAATCTTGGCCAGGAAAAGGAGGGGAAACCGGGGCTCTTTCAGGGGCAGGGCTGCCCTGGCAGAGAGATGGTGTCAGAGGGGGGCTTGCTCCTCGGGGTTTGGTGGAATCCTTTCCACCCTCCAAGGAAAGCTTGCCCAACTTGGCCCATTTTCACCATAGGGGTCTCTCAGGTTCTGTCAGCTGACCGTGGCCTGTCCAGATTCTTTGAGGGTGCAGCTTCCGCGTACCAGGTGTGCCATGTGCGCTTCCACCAGCCGAAGAGCACTTCCGAAGTGTAAGCCCAGGCTCTCCGCCTTCTCTCTCCAAGCAGCCTGCTTCCTTTTGCTGTCTCGATAGAGCCTGTGTCCCTTCCGCCATAGATACTTGTTCTCCCTCAGCCATTCCTGCACCTCATCCTCAGTTCCTTCGTCTCGATGGAGTATTTGCCATCCCCCTCTTTTCTTTTGGGTTTTCTCCGTGTACTGCCTCTTCCTCCCTCTGAGGGCCATCTGGCCCTCATCAGAGGGGCTTTGAGGTTGTAGGCGGCTGCTCCACCACATCACCACGACCAGCACGAGCAACAACAGTTTAGCAGCAAAAGCAGGCCAGCAGGACCAGCAGGACCAGCAGCACCAACAGCCACCAGCAGCACCAGCAGCACAGGCCACACCAGGATCAGCAGCAGCAGAGTAAGCACTCAGCAGCACCAGCAGCGAACAGCAGGATCAAAGAGCCACCAAGCAGGACCAGCGAGCACCAAGCAGGCCTCAGCAGGACCAGGAGCACCAGCAAGACCAGGAAGGAACCAGGAGCACCAGCAGCACCAGCAGGACCAGCAGGACCAGCAGAACCCAGGAAACAGCGCCAGAAGAATAATTCAACAGCAGAAGCACCAGCACCAGGAGCGCGCAGCAGAGTAAGCACAGCAGAAGCACCAGCCCCAGGGAGCAGCGCCAGCCCAGAGTAAATACCAGCACAAGCACCACACAGGCAGCAGCACCAGATTAGAGTAAGGCACCAAGACAGAAGCACCAGCACCAGTACCAGCAGAAAGCCTCCCAGCACCAGAAGAGTCAGCCCGAGTAGCAGAAAGCCCCAGCAGAAGCAGAGTCAGGGCCAGGGGGTGGAGGATGGCCCTGTCCTTCTTGCCAGGGCTGGCAGAAAATGGCACAGGCTTTCCTCTTTTCTCCCCATGCGTTGTTGGCTGGCTCGAGCTGTGTCTGGCAGACAGGTCTTTCCTCTGAATGGTCGACCTGCTTGTGAAGCTGCTCCCTTTATATCCGCGGGGCTGATGCAATGCATCCTCCCCACATGCGCAGTGAACACTTTGTAATACCGCCTAGGCATCCGCTAGCCTTCCACTCTTGCATCCGCTTCATCCGCTCAGCATTCCGCTTCTGCATAACCAATTCCTTCTGTTGCATTCTGCTTTCACTGTGCTCCCCTGGAAGCCCTGTCAAGATGGCCATCCATCTTCCATCCCGCTTCACTATCCATTAGGCCTTCCATGGAGCATACCGCTTAACATCCTGGCTATGTCCTCCCCTCTGTCGTTCCTTTCTGTTGTTGTTCTCTCTGTTTTATTGCAAATTTGGGGCCAACTTTTAGAGCGAGATAACCACGGATGGAACATTTTCTCGTCCGCTGTGTCCTTTTTACATATGTTTGCATCCGTCGGCCTATGGCTGACAGGCCCTGAGCATACTGCTGAAGACGATTGCTACAAACTTTAAAAGCATTACAATGACGTTGGCGAATAATACCCGAAAGGAAGCTGAAAACAGACATATATACTTAATGGTTATATGATATATGTATATGTATATGCTATATGTATATGTATATGTCATATGTATATGTATATGTATATGTATATGTATATGTTATATGCTATATGTATATGTATATGATATGTATAGTATATGCATATACATCATGCATATATGTATATGTGCGTGTGTGTGTGTGTTGTGTAGCATGTATAAGTATTGTTTTCTTAAATTTTTAGTGCGGTATTTATATGTGTAGTATTCAAGCTTTGTTCGGGTTTTTTCACTGCATCATTATGCGTTGTGCTTTTCAAAGTTGTAAGCAATGCTCTGACTCACAGACAAACACCATACAGAAGCCTGATAAATGGCAGATGAGATT